>JABXJD010002812.1:0-43509 GCA_013375575.1 Percina caprodes
CCCTGCTTGGCTTCCGAGATCAGACGAGCGGGCACGTTCAGGGTGGTATGGCCGTAAGCAAGTGCACACCGTGAAAACAAGCTTTTTCTAGACGTGAAAACCTGAAGGTTCTCAAACCTGTTGAATAAACAGCTTGGGGTTGAGGAATACTGAACTACATGTAATCACACTATTAGTTCACGTATACATTTTGCAGTAGCTTGCTAGTAGTTCAACTACATTCACCTTGGAATCAAGGAGTTGACTTGCTTTTTGCTCTTTTTGCACTATAATTAACGCTTCTGAATTTTTAAGAGTTCTTTGATTTGTTTTGTTGCAAATCAATTCATTTATTTAGCCTGTTGTTACACTTATAAATACTTTCATGTAATTCCATGTTTCTGTTTTTCATTACTGCAATTAATCCTCAATTTTCTTACCTCTGTCTTTACTGAGGCTTGGGTGACTTGTCGTCTTCAGTAATTTTGAATCATCCAGAACATTTATTTATGATACGGTCAAACTGCAAGTATTTTGAACTCCTACTTGAATTGTTGAACACTGTTAACTTGTTTATTTCTCTTCTAAATAAAGATGTTGCTTCCAAAAAATGTTGTTTCCGCTATACAGTTTCCTTGTCAGCTCTGAGTCCAGCAAAGAAGTAGCAGCACCTTATGCAAAGGAAAAAGCTTACAGCACCGGGGATTCCCAGGCGGTCTACCATCCAAGTACTTACCCGGCCCGACCCTGCTTGGCTTCCGGATCAGACGAGGCGGCACGTTCATGGTGGTATGGCCGTAAGCAAGTGCACACCGTGAAAACAAGCTTTTTCTAGGACGTGAAAACCTGAAGGTTCTCAAACCTGTTGAATAAACAGCTTGGGGTTGAGGAATACTGAACTACATGTAATCACACTATTAGTTCACGTATACATTTTGCAGTAGCTTGCTAGTAGTTCAACTACATTCACCTTGGAATCAAGGAGTTGACTTGCTTTTTGCTCTTTTTTGCACTATAATTAACGCTTCTGAATTTTTAAGAGTTCTTTGATTTGTTTTGTTGCAAATCAATTCATTTATTTAGCCTGTTGTTACACTTATAAATACTTTCATGTAATTCCATGTTTCTGTTTTTCATTACTGCAATTAATCCTCAATTTTCTTACCTCTGTCTTTACTGAGGCTTGGGTGACTTGTCGTCTTCAGTAATTTTGAATCATCCAGAACATATTATATACGGTCAAACTGCAAGTATTTTGAACTCCTACTTGAATTGTTGAACACTGTTAGATTGTTTATTTCTCTTCTAAATAAAGATGTTGCTTCCAAAAAAATGTTGTGTCCGCTATACAGTTTCCTTGTCAGCTCTGAGTCCAGCAAAAAGTAGCAGCACCTTATGCAAAGGAAAAAGCTTACAGCACCGGGATTCCCAGGCGGTCTACCATCCAAGTACTTACCCGGCCCGACCCTGCTTGGCTTCCGAGATCAGACGAGCGGGCACGTTCAGGGTGGTATGGCCGTAAGCAAGTGCACACCGTGAAAACAAGCTTTTTCTAGACGTGAAAACCTGAAGGTTCTCAAACCTGTTGAATAAACAGCTTGGGGTTGAGGAATACTGAACTACATGTAATCACACTATTAGTTCACGTATACATTTTGCAGTAGCTTGCTAGTAGTTCAACTACATTCACCTTGGAATCAAGGAGTTGACTTGCTTTTGCTCTTTTTGCACTATAATTAACGCTTCTGAATTTTTAAGAGTTCTTTGATTTGTTTTGTTGCAAATCAATTCATTTATTTAGCCTGTTGTTACACTTATAAATACTTTCATGTAATTCCATGTTTCTGTTTTTCATTACTGCAATTAATCCTCAATTTTCTTACCTCTGTCTTTACTGAGGCTTGGGTGACTTGTCGTCTTCAGTAATTTTGAATCATCCAGAACATATTATATACGGTCAAACTGCAAGTATTTTGAACTCCTACTTGAATTGTTGAACACTGTTAGATTGTTTATTTCTCTTCTAAATAAAGATGTTGCTTCCAAAAAAAATGTTGTGTCCGCTATACAGTTTCCTTGTCAGCTCTGAGTCCAGCAAAGAAGTAGCAGCACCTTATGCAAAGGAAAAAGCTTACAGCACCGGGATTCCCAGGCGGTCTACCATCCAAGTACTTACCCGGCCCGACCCTGCTTGGCTTCCGAGATCAGACGAGAGCGGCACGTTCAGGTGGTATGGCCGTAAGCAAGTGCACACCGTGAAAACAAGCTTTTTCTAGACGTGAAAACCTGAAGGTTCTCAAACCTGTTGAATAAACAGCTTGGGGTTGAGGAATACTGAACTACATGTAATCACACTATTAGTTCACGTATACATTTTGCAGTAGCTTGCTAGTAGTTCAACTACATTCACCTTGGAATCAAGGAGTTGACTTGCTTTTGCTCTTTTTGCACTATAATTAACGCTTCTGAATTTTTAAGAGTTCTTTGATTTGTTTTGTTGCAAATCAATTCATTTATTTAGCCTGTTGTTACACTTATAAATACTTTCATGTAATTCCATGTTTCTGTTTTTCATTACTGCAATTAATCCTCAATTTTCTTACCTCTGTCTTTACTGAGGCTTGGGTGACTTGTCGTCTTCAGTAATTTTGAATCATCCAGAACATATTATATACGGTCAAACTGCAAGTATTTTGAACTCCTACTTGAATTGTTGAACACTGTTAGATTGTTTATTTCTCTTCTAAATAAAGATGTTGCTTCCAAAAAAAATGTTGTGTCCGCTATACAGTTTCCTTGTCAGCTCTGAGTCCAGCAAAGAAGTAGCAGCACCTTATGCAAAGGAAAAAGCTTACAGCACGGGGATTCCCAGGCGGTCTACCATCCAAGTACCCGGCCCGACCCTGCTTGGCTTCCGAGATCAGACGAGCGGGCACGTTCAGGGTGGTATGGCCGTAAGCAAGTGCACACCGTGAAAACAAGCTTTTTCTAGACGTGAAAACCTGAAGGTTCTCAAACCTGTTGAATAAACAGCTTGGGGTTGAGGAATACTGAACTACATGTAATCACACTATTAGTTCACGTATACATTTTGCAGTAGCTTGCTAGTAGTTCAACTACATTCACCTTGGAATCAAGGAGTTGACTTGCTTTTTGCTCTTTTTTGCACTATAATTAACGCTTCTGAATTTTTAAGAGTTCTTTGATTTGTTTTGTTGCAAATCAATTCATTTATTTAGCCTGTTGTTACACTTATAAATACTTTCATGTAATTCCATGTTTCTGTTTTTCATTACTGCAATTAATCCTCAATTTTCTTACCTCTGTCTTTACTGAGGCTTGGGTGACTTGTCGTCTTCAGTAATTTTGAATCATCCAGAACATATTATATACGGTCAAACTGCAAGTATTTTGAACTCCTACTTGAATTGTTGAACACTGTTTGATAGAGAATTCATTTTTATTAAGTCTTTTATTCGTCTATTTCCTTCTTCAGTAATGTTATAATGTTATGTCCTTTTATTAATATCTTATAATCTTAAATCTTAAATATATCTTATAATAATAAATCTCTATGCACTATATATGCACATTTAGCAAACTGCTTTTCTAAAGATTTTCTTAATACAGAAACAGCAAACGTCTACAGCAAATCACGGGCTGTAGATAACATTAAAGACCGAGGTCATACGCTTGCACTTTGTTCTGTTTTCTTCATGTTTTTCTTTTGGATAGCCATTACAAAGCATTCTTTCTGTATCAACAACTGTGAATTAATGTGTGTGTTTTCAATAAATAAACGGCTCTATGCGGAGACACACTGAAGTTACCCGAGTTCAATGCTGGAGATAGGTTGTCCTCCATTTTCTTCCCTCTTGCAATTGTCTTAAACTGCTAACTACCGTCTGAGTCTCGTTTTCTTGCTTGACCGTCTTTGATTTAATAAAGTAAAGTGTTCTGAACCTGACATTTTCTGGTGCCGAAACCCGGGAATCAACAGCTGAGGAGTCCAGGACCGCGCTCGATCAAGGCCTGAGAACCTGTGCACAGCCGTCCACCCCTTCGCGGGACGGGGCCCTAGGTTGGTCCGGTGCTGCCCTGCGCCCCTCGGTGACGATTCCCACGGTCAAGGAGCGAACAGACACGGGTGAGTGACGCAGTTATTTTGAGTTTCTGAGTGGACACAGGGTCTACTGCAGAAAAAAGTGCACTGTGGCCTGGGGCCAGTTATTGCTAGCTAAAGTGAAAGTATCATTAATGAGTATTCTTACTGTCTGGGACAATAATTGAGTAATATTTCTGTTTGCCTGGGGCCAGATAAAAAGCTCAAAGTATGACTATGATTTGATGTTTATTTTCCGTCTGGGACACAGCTAAGCAAATAACGGGGAAATATCAGTTGATATTTTCCATCTGTCTGGGACAGAACCGAGCGACACAATTATCCTCAAGCGAGGAGACGGTGTCTTGGAGCCGTTCTGAATATTTTCAGAAGTCTGGCAGTTTCTGGCTTTTTTACTAAAGCGTGTATGTGTTTTGGAGCCGTTCTGAATATTTTCAGAAGTCTGGCAGTTTCTGGCTTTTTTACTAAAGCGTGTATGTGTTTTGGAGCCGTTCTGAATCTTTTCAGAAGTCCGGCAGTTTCTGGCTTTCACTAAGGAGTGTATGCGTTTTGACGCCGTTCTGAATCTTTTCAGAAGTCCGGCAGTTTCTGGCTTTCACTAAGGAGTGTATGCGTTTTGACGCCGTTCTGAATGTTTTCAGAAGTCCGGCTGAGTGTTTGCATGCTATCATGATAATATTGCTGTGTTGGTTTGTGGTTACTGAGTTTACTGTTGTGTGTTTTTGCTGTTTGCTGTTTTGCTGAGTCTTTGTTATTGTGTGTATTTTGTGTTGTTGGATAGCGGGTTAGTGTATGGTTTGTGGTTATTTGTTGTTTGTCTGAAACAATAAAACTGTTGCTGCACAGCAGGTTATTGTATGGTTTGTGGTTATTTGTTATTTGCCCGAAACAATAATACTGTTGCTGCAAAGCAGGTTATTGTATAGGTTGTGGTTGTTTGACTATTTGTCCGAAAAACTATAAAATTGTGGCTGCAAAGCGGAGTATGGTATTTGTTAGTAGTCTGAAACAATAACGGTGTTGCAGTGTGGGTTATTGAGGGATTTGATAAGACACGGAACACAGGTGGTGGCAGCGCAGTTTTTCTGTTAGTTTGTCTGTTGGTTTTCTGTTTGTTCTATTTTGTTTTTTGTGGACGTTGTGAGTTGTGAAAGAGAATCATGGGACAGAATCAGAGTGTTGTCATTCCTGACGATGTGTCATTCATGGAAAAAACCTTCCCGGGAAGTGTAGGATTTGTGAGAGAATGGGAGAATAAGTATGATTTTGATGGACAGCTTAAGCTGAATTCTGTGAATAGTTTACTAGCACGGTTATATGTTGAGGAGAGGGTAGCAGTTAGGGAAAAGAAAAAAAGGCACATCCAACGACAGTTGTGTGCGGCAGGAATGTGGAAAGAGCAGGCAGGCAAAAGAGAAATGGAATGTGCTAAGGAAGACAAAAGTCCAGTTTCAGAATGTGTTAAAAACGACAATGACACAGCCACGGACATCGACGGCTTACGGCTGACCATTGAACGTGCTGTAGCGGCCCTAACGATGCATCCGGATGACGAGACTGGACAGAAAAAAAGAAAAAAAAACCCGCAACAGCCCCTCCCCCCTGTACATCAGCCTGTAGTGGCGCCCCCACCTATGCCAAATGTGGGCCAGTGGCGTACCAACAAAGACAATGTGGACACAGACGAAGAGGAGGAGGAGGGAGATAGTGAAGAGGAGGAAACAGTCGGAGGAGCTGAGGGTGGACAGCCAAAGCCTGACACACCGCCAAAGCCTGATACACCCCTGCAGGCCAGAACAAGGGCGGGGGGAAAGAAGAAGATACAGACATCAAAGTCCACTGCCGAACAGGAGAAGGGACCCCCCCAGCGCCCCCCACCGGCCGAGACATATGATCCCCCTACATCAATTGTGAACACAGAGATCTGTCTGTCCCAAAAGAAGAGGCTCTACCCTGACCTCAGCCCCCTCCAGCGCCCCCCATTGGCCATTACTCTGCCATCAGATCCAGAAGAACAACCCAGTCATAGCTTCCCCATGATGGAAGTCGCAAACCCCCACTACGGAGAAGGAAATGACACAGACCGCACTATAAGAGTTTATCGCCCATGGACTAACACAGAAATGACCGAAGCATGTAGAGGGTTAGGAGACCCTACCAAAGATGCCCAGGAATGGGTGACCAACTTCAATCAGTTAATGGCCTCATACCAGTTGAATGGTTACGAAACAACCAAAGCTCTGCAAATCTGTTTCGGGCATAATTGGGCCAGAGTGAGAGGAAGCTACACAGGAAAGGACGGCACTGGAGCATGGCTGCCAGCAGGAGACGGCAACCTGAGCCTACAGATTGCAGCCGTAGGCCAAAGTGTTACTGCAGTATGGAGGAAGCGACCAGACCACTCAAAAATCGAGGTCACAAGGCAAACCGACACGGAAGACATCCATCAGTTCCGAGGAAGACTGGAGGACGTCTTCAAAGCAAACAGCGGGCTGGTGGATGACGGGGGTGCAGATGGGACGTACCAAAGTCAATTAAAACAGCACCTCTTGAGCAACATGCTGCCTGCCTTGGCCGACTTTGTCAGAAAGCACCAGGTTGGTTGGAGGACTGCCACCCTGATTCAGATAATGGAATGGGCAGCACACGCTCAGGAGGTCCTAGCAATCAAAAAGATGAAATCCTCTAACACCCAAATGCAGACTGTGGCCCAAGCTATGGTTAACATGGCGAACTACCAAGGGCCAAACAGAAGAGGCCAAGAAAAAGGGCAAAAGCCGAAACATAACCGCTGCTACAACTGCGATAAACCAGGCCATTTCGCACGAGAATGCCCAGATCCACCAAAGGAGAGAAGCGCCGCTTCCCTCGCCCCCCACCCCATAACCCAGAGCACCGAGATAGAGATAGGGATGATTATGAGGATTGACGCCAGGCCAGAGAATCAAGCCAATCGGAAGACGACGTCTCAGACCAATCAGACCCCGTAGAAATACTAGACTTGACCCAATTATTCTCCCTCTCCCTCAAAGAAGACGAAAAACCTTACTACACCCTCACCATTGGAGGAGAAAGAGTGAAGTTCTTATGTGACTCAGGGGCAGACAGGACAGTGCTAAGAGATAAAAACCCTGCAGTAAGACCAGGCCAAAAATGGATAGCCGTAGTATCAGCTAATGGGAAGATGCAGATGTTAAAAATTTCAAAACCAACCTCTGTATTAGACGAAGACGGCGAGACCCATACAGCAGAATTAGTTATCAGTCCAGATTGCCCAGTAAACCTATTAGGCGGGACCTAATGAAACAGATCAAGATAGCATTAGTCCCCACTGAAAAAGGAATGAGACCAGAAAAAATGTCTTCAGCTTATGTCCATGAAGGACGAGGAACGCCAAAGCGATTCTTCGCCCTGGACCTTGCCACCGCGGGCCCTAGGTCCGTCGTTGGTCATCTGTTGCAGCTCATACCAGAGAAAACTGGCATCATTCCTCAAAAGGAGTGGCCATTACATGTAACCATGAAATACGAGAGGCCTGAAAGGCCACGCCCCCCTGAGTATGTAGACCCTTTCTTTGACAACCCCTTTGAGAATAAAGTCAATAGTGTGGTCAGCTATGAAGACAAGTTCCAGAAGCTAGGCCCACAGACAGTCACAATAGACTATGTCTACACTACCCAGAACGGAGATACAGCAGCTACAGTGACACTGCCAGACCCAATCAAAGCCCTCTACAAAGGATATGGAAAGCCTCACGTCTCACTGGCCAGGTCATCAGGTACCAGAGGATGGTACCAGCTTGGATGCTTAGTGACAAGACTGTCAGGACTCAGAGAAGAAAAATGGAGTCCTGGTCCCTATGGAGACGAATGCACCCTAGAGGGCATAGGGAAAGTGACAAGAGTAGGGGCTCACTGGGTGACGGTTGCTAAACCAACCATTCATCTCGACGCATGACTTAGACGAGACATTTTCACTGCTGAAGCAGACCCACTTTCGGAAGTCCCCCAAACATTCTGGTCTACAGGCAAAACGGATGTAGGCTTGCTTAAAACTGCTAAACCAGTAGAAGTGTACCCCAAAACATCATACAGGCCAAGAGTAAGACAATATCCCCTAAAGCCCGACGCAATTAAGGGAATTGCTCCAGTTGTGCAGAACATGAAGGCAGCTGGCATTCTAGTTGAGGACCCCACTTGTGAATGTAACACGCCCATTTTTCCAGTGAAAAAGAAGGCAGAAGGGTCATGGCGATTAGTACATGACCTTAGGCAGATAAATGCAGCAGTCCAGACTAGAGCCCCATGTGTGCCAGACCCACACACCTTGCTGAACAGTTTGAAAGCTGAACACAAATGGTTCACTGTAGTGGATCTGAGCAACGCCTTCTTCTCCATACCACTACACAAGAACTCACGGCACTGGTTCGGTTTCACCTTCGAGGGAAAAGGTATACCTACACCAGATTGCCACAAGGGTTCACTGACAGTCCCACCATCTTCTCTCAGGAGATAATGTCATGCATGGAAGGAGCCAAGTACAGTAAGGACACGCAGGTCCTGATCTATGTGGATGACATCCTAATAGCTTCCACAACAAAAGAAGCCAACAGAATGGATGCCATAAGCATATTCCAACACTTGGCCGCCAGTGGGAACAAAGCCTCAAGAAACAAACTCCAGCTCTGTCAAGAGGAAGTGATATTCCTAGGCCACAAAATCTCCCAAACAGGAAAAGCCCTCACGACGGACAGGAAACTAGCGGTGTTACAAAGCCCAAAGCTCCGCACAAAGAGACAAATGATGGCATTTCTTGGACTCTGTAACTACTGCCGTAGTTGGATACCCCAGTATGCCCAAACGACGCAACCTCTTCTGGACATGATGTACCAGCTAAACCTAGCCCTAAAGGATGACCTCACATGGACTCCGGAAGGAGATGACGCATTCAATGCTCTCAAAGACCAAATCGCCAACTCAGGAGTGTTATGTCTCCCAGACTACACCAAGCCCTTCGTCCAATCAGTGGACTGCAAGACTAAGTTCATGACCTCAGTGCTATCACAGAAGCACGGCTCGAAGCTCCAGCCAGTGGCGTTCTATTCTAAAAGGCTGGACCCAGTAGCATGTGCCCTACCCCCTTGTGTGCGTGCAGTGTGTGCAGCGGCCCTCGCAGTTCAAAGCTCAGCGGAAGTAGTGTTGTTCCATCCAACCACGTTGCTTGTCCCACATGCAGTGGACATGCTGATAACCGAAACCCGAATGAGTTTTCTGTCTCCAGCGAGACACTTGTCAATCATGACTACGTTGCTCTCCCAACCGCATTTAGAGATAAAGAGATGTAACACACTGAACCCTGCCACACTGGTCCCCACAGAGGATGACGGAGACCCCCATTCATGCGTAGACCGCACAAATGACAACTGCAAACCACGAAAAGACTTGAAAGATGATCCAATTCCAGACAGCATTCACGTGTTTGTTGATGGTTCTGCCTCAAGGTCATCAACAGGCGGAAACCAAGTCGGATATGCAGTGGTGACGCAAGAGAAAACGCTGCTCAGTGGGCCGTTGCCTTCAAAGTACTCCGCCCAAGCAGCAGAGATAATTGCCCTCACAGAAGCCTGTAAATGGGCAGAAGACAAATCCGTAACTATCTACACAGATAGCCAGTACGCTTTCTCCACAGTGCATTGTTTTGCAGCTCAGTGGAGTAGACGCGGAATGATGACGTCTACAGGAAAGACAGTAGAGCATGCAGACTTGCTAGTGAAGCTACTTCAAGCTATCCAGTTACCTCACAGACTAGCCATTTGCAAATGTGCAGCACATACTAAGCGGAAGGATCCAGTCAGCTTAGGAAATGCAAAGGCAGATGAGGAAGCTAAGAGAGCAGCTATGGGTTCGCTACACTTAGCGGTTCAAGAGGAACCTCCGAATCCAGTCCCTACAGAGGTACTGAAAAACATGCAGGACAACTCCACCCAGACTGAGAAAGATATATGGCTGTCAGATGGTGTCACTTGTGTTGATGGCCTATATCAGAGAGATGGCAAGCCCTGCTTGCCAAAGAATTTGTATCATATGGTAGCTAAGATGAGCCATGGGGAGACCCATGTCTCAACAGCGGGTATGATGTCAATGGTACAGAAGGTGTTTCACACCTTCAAGGGATTCAACTCTTACTTGAAGAATTTTTGTAGGGGTTGTATTGTCTGCTGCAGACATAATCCACAGGGAAATGTGAGACCAAAGAGAGGGAAATGCCCACAAGGGTCACATCCGTTCGAAATCCTACACATGGATTTCATAGAGCTAAACCGAAGTGGTACTTACAGGTACTGTTTAGTCTTGGTTGATTCCTTCTCTAAATGGGTAATAATAGCACCCTCACGAAAAGCAGATGCCATTACTGTAGCCAAAACACTCGCTAAGACAGTAATCCCACAGTATGGCATCCCAAGAATCATTTGGAGTGATAATGGTCCACATTTTGTAAATGAGACAGTGACATTGCTAGGAAAGCACCTAGGCATAGCACTAAGACACCATTGCTCCTACCACCCCCAAAGCGCAGGGTTGGTTGAACGAACAAACGGAACAGTAAAAAATAGACTAAAGAAAACTATGGAACAGACAGGAAAGCCATGGCCAGAGTGTCTTCCCCTGGTAGAGTTGTACATGAGAATAACACCAAACTCGACAGGGCTGACGCCTTTGAAATGGTTCATGGCAGGCCATTTGTGTTACCGTTGTGGGAGGGTCCCTGGGCAGAGAAAAGTGATGACCCAGGGGCCCTCCTGGCCGAGTGGATGTGCAAGGTGTTTAGAGATAGGAGCGTTCAAAGTGCATGTAATCTGCCTATCTCCCCTCTCTGTCTCCCCAGGTGCGGAGACTCCAACCAGGTGACCAGGTGCTGACAAAAGTGATAAAGAGAAAGTGCTGGTCATCACCAAAGTGGGAGGGCCATACACTGTGCTCATCACCACGCCCACAGCAGTAAAGATTGCAGAACGATCCACGTGGATACACCAAAGTCACTGCAAAAGGTTATTCCATTCCCACACCCTGACTAGGCTGGAGATCGGACGGTACCAAAACCTTTGTCTGCTGAAGAAACCAACTGTGACTATAGACTCTATACTCCAGCTATGGGTACCAATAAGGGATGGGCCTTTTCCGTCCTGCTGGCCCTCTGCCTGTCGCCGACAGCGCCCAGTGGCCACAACACATGGACGGAAACCATCACTCTGTGCCTCACAGTGTGCTCAATGACGAGGCTGTGTGGGACTACAGAGTGGTTTACAATTCTTCTTTCGATTTGAACTTATGGTATCGTTATGCTAAATACGTAGCCAGAGCCAGAAACAACACCAATTGTTATGTGTGCTCACGCATGCCAATAGCCGCCAATAACCCGTCGTAGTTCGAAACCCGCCAACACCAATACTATCTTCCCACACGCGCTACCCTCCGCTTTAACACCTTACCTGATGAATAGATCCGTAAATTGGCAAATGCCCCCACCATTGAATGTATCCGAATTAGACTACTCCCAGTTTGTGGAAGACCCGCAACGAGATGGTACGTAGTCCCCTCTATGGTCCTGTCCATATACCCCCAGGTGCTAACTACACTTGCTATGAGAATCGCGTCCACATACTCACTGTAGACCCGATACCAATGGGAGAAGTCTCGAGTGCATTGCGCTGTGGTCTACATTCCCTGTACACCACTGCCCAATGGCACGCTGAACACAACCCAGGCGATACCTGGTGCGATTTGTGTACCCTATTTCCAAGCCCCGATGCACTGGGTGTATACGGCCAGCTAGGTTTCAATTGGCTGTGCGGCTCCTATATGTTTCTAGAATTACCGATGGGATGGGTGGGTCGTTGCGCGCCAGTAGAACCCGCAGATCACTCGTACATGGTGACGCACCACCGCACACGCGCAAACGCAGTATTACCACACGGCATGATAGCATATGGGGAACGGACGTCCCCAACGATCACAAGCTGTGGACCGATGGCCAAAAGGTCATACATGCGCTTTTCCCGTGGGTAGGGGTGGGCAAGATTGAGCTAAGAATGGAAACAATTAGTTACCGGGTGGGGCTGTTCATGGATTCTACCGTACAGGCCCTGTCAAAAATACGCCAAGAGCTCACCGCCTTACGTTTAGTTGCCCTACAAAATAGGCTAGTTTTGGACCAATTGACAGCGTCGCAGGGCGGTGTATGCACACTGATTGGTGCTACTTGTTGCACGTTTATCCCAGATAATGACAAAGACGCAGGAATTATTCAGCAAGCCATCCTCAATTTGACTGCCCTTAGAGATGCTGCTGAGGCAGATAATGTGGAGAAAGGAGATTTCCTCTCCTGGTTGACTTCGGGACCATGGTATGGGTTATTGCTTAAAATCATTACTCCCCTCATGACAGTGCTGGTAATAATCTTCATAGTGCTAGGATGTGTAATGCCTTGTGTTCGTATTCTGATACAACGTACTATGTCTCATGCATTGACCAACTATGCACATGTTCAATACCAACAACTGTCCGCCACTACTGACCAGGATAAATGTGGCCCCATGCAAATTAATGATGTGTTGAAACACCTGTAACAAACGCCAATTAACCTTACCTTGGCCAAAGAGCGATCGCTCCTATTGGAGGGTCGAGAAGGAATTTCCCTGTCAACAGACAGGTTTTCGCCTTCTCCTGATAAGAGTACAACCTTCCTGTGAGTACATGTGATGATGTAATTATTAAAACCATATTCTGGAGAGATAATTACTGATGTTTGATAAATGTACAACAGGAGGGAAATGATAGAGAATTCATTTTTATTAAGTCTTTTATTCTTCTATTTCCTTCTTCAGTAATGTTATAATGTTATGTCCTTTTATTAATATCTTATAATCTTAAATCTTAAATATATCTTATAATAATAAATCTCTATGCACTATATATGCACATTTAGCAAACTGCTTTTCTAAAGATTTTCTTAATACAGAAACAGCAAACGTCTACAGCAAATCACGGGCTGTAGATAACATTAAAGACCGAGGTCATACGCTTGCACTTTGCTCTGTTTTCTTCATGTTTTTCTTTTGGATAGCCATTACAAAGCATTCTTTCTGTATCAACAACTGTGAATTAATGTGTGTGTTTTCAATAAATAAACGGCTCTATGCGGAGACACACTGAAGTTACCCGAGTTCAATGCTGGAGATAGGTTGTCCTCCATTTTCTTCCCTCTTGCAATTGTCTTAAACTGCTAACTACCGTCTGAGTCTCGTTTTCTTGCTTGACCGTCTTTGATTTAATAAAGTAAAGTGTTCTGAACCTGACACTGTTAGATTGTTTATTTCTCTTCTAAATAAAGATGTTGCTTCCAAAAAAAATGTTGTGTCCGCTATACAGTTTCCTTGTCAGCTCTGAGTCCAGCAAAGAAGTAGCAGCACCTTATGCAAAGGAAAAAGCTTACAGCACCGGGGATTCCCAGGCGGTCTACCATCCAAGTACTTACCCGGCCCGACCCTGCTTGGCTTCCGAGATCAGACGAGAGCGGGCACGTTCAGGGTGGTATGGCCGTAAGCAAGTGCACACCGTGAAAACAAGCTTTTTCTAGACGTGAAAACCTGAAGGTTCTCAAACCTGTTGAATAAACAGCTTGGGGTTGAGGAATACTGAACTACATGTAATCACACTATTAGTTCACGTATACATTTTGCAGTAGCTTGCTAGTAGTTCAACTACATTCACCTTGGAATCAAGGAGTTGACTTGCTTTTTGCTCTTTTTTGCACTATAATTAACGCTTCTGAATTTTTAAGAGTTCTTTGATTTGTTTTGTTGCAAATCAATTCATTTATTTAGCCTGTTGTTACACTTATAAATACTTTCATGTAATTCCATGTTTCTGTTTTTCATTACTGCAATTAATCCTCAATTTTCTTACCTCTGTCTTTACTGAGGCTTGGGTGACTTGTCGTCTTCAGTAATTTTGAATCATCTAGAACATATTATATACGGTCAAACTGCAAGTATTTTGAACTCCTACTTGAATTGTTGAACACTGTTAGATTGTTTATTTCTCTTCTAAATAAAGATGTTGCTTCCAAAAAAAATGTTGTGTCCGCTATACAGTTTCCTTGTCAGCTCTGAGTCCAGCAAAGAAGTAGCAGCACCTTATGCAAAGGAAAAAGCTTACAGCACCGGGATTCCCAGGCGGTCTACCATCCAAGTACTTACCCGGCCCGACCCTGCTTGGCTTCCGAGATCAGACGAGCGGGCACGTTCAGGGTGGTATGGCCGTAAGCAAGTGCACACCGTGAAAACAAGCTTTTTCTAGACGTGAAAACCTGAAGGTTCTCAAACCTGTTGAATAAACAGCTTGGGGTTGAGGAATACTGAACTACATGTAATCACACTATTAGTTCACGTATACATTTTGCAGTAGCTTGCTAGTAGTTCAACTACATTCACCTTGGAATCAAGGAGTTGACTTGCTTTTGCTCTTTTTGCACTATAATTAACGCTTCTGAATTTTTAAGAGTTCTTTGATTTGTTTTGTTGCAAATCAATTCATTTATTTAGCCTGTTGTTACACTTATAAATACTTTCATGTAATTCCATGTTTCTGTTTTTCATTACTGCAATTAATCCTCAATTTTCTTACCTCTGTCTTTACTGAGGCTTGGGTGACTTGTCGTCTTCAGTAATTTTGAATCATCCAGAACATATTATATACGGTCAAACTGCAAGTATTTTGAACTCCTA
This sequence comes from Percina caprodes, assembly GCA_013375575.1. NCBI lineage: Eukaryota > Metazoa > Chordata > Actinopteri > Perciformes > Percidae > Percina > Percina caprodes. The sequence goes on from JABXJD010002812.1 coordinate 14,889, forward strand.
CTTGAATTGTTGAACACTGTTAGATTGTTTATTTCTCTTCTAAATAAAGATGTTGCTTCCAAAAAAAATGTTGTGTCCGCTATACAGTTTCCTTGTCAGCTCTGAGTCCAGCAAAGAAGTAGCAGCACCTTATGCAAAGGAAAAAGCTTACAGCACCGGGGATTCCCAGGCGGTCTACCATCCAAGTACTTACCCGGCCCGACCCTGCTTGGCTTCCGAGATCAGACGAGAGCGGGCACGTTCAGGGTGGTATGGCCGTAAGCAAGTGCACACCGTGAAAACAAGCTTTTTCTAGACGTGAAAACCTGAAGGTTCTCAAACCTGTTGAATAAACAGCTTGGGGTTGAGGAATACTGAACTACATGTAATCACACTATTAGTTCACGTATACATTTTGCAGTAGCTTGCTAGTAGTTCAACTACATTCACCTTGGAATCAAGGAGTTGACTTGCTTTTGCTCTTTTTGCACTATAATTAACGCTTCTGAATTTTTAAGAGTTCTTTGATTTGTTTTGTTGCAAATCAATTCATTTATTTAGCCTGTTGTTACACTTATAAATACTTTCATGTAATTCCATGTTTCTGTTTTTCATTACTGCAATTAATCCTCAATTTTCTTACCTCTGTCTTTACTGAGGCTTGGGTGACTTGTCGTCTTCAGTAATTTTGAATCATCCAGAACATATTATATACGGTCAAACTGCAAGTATTTTGAACTCCTACTTGAATTGTTGAACACTGTTAGATTGTTTATTTCTCTTCTAAATAAAGATGTTGCTTCCAAAAAAAATGTTGTGTCCGCTATACAGTTTCCTTGTCAGCTCTGAGTCCAGCAAAGAAGTAGCAGCACCTTATGCAAAGGAAAAAGCTTACAGCACCGGGATTCCCAGGCGGTCTACCATCCAAGTACTTACCCGGCCCGACCCTGCTTGGCTTCCGAGATCAGACGAGCGGGCACGTTCAGGGTGGTATGGCCGTAAGCAAGTGCACACCGTGAAAACAAGCTTTTTCTAGACGTGAAAACCTGAAGGTTCTCAAACCTGTTGAATAAACAGCTTGGGGTTGAGGAATACTGAACTACATGTAATCACACTATTAGTTCACGTATACATTTTGCAGTAGCTTGCTAGTAGTTCAACTACATTCACCTTGGAATCAAGGAGTTGACTTGCTTTTGCTCTTTTTGCACTATAATTAACGCTTCTGAATTTTTAAGAGTTCTTTGATTTGTTTTGTTGCAAATCAATTCATTTATTTAGCCTGTTGTTACACTTATAAATACTTTCATGTAATTCCATGTTTCTGTTTTTCATTACTGCAATTAATCCTCAATTTTCTTACCTCTGTCTTTACTGAGGCTTGGGTGACTTGTCGTCTTCAGTAATTTTGAATCATCCAGAACATATTATATACGGTCAAACTGCAAGTATTTTGAACTCCTACTTGAATTGTTGAACACTGTTAGATTGTTTATTTCTCTTCTAAATAAAGATGTTGCTTCCAAAAAAAATGTTGTGTCCGCTATACAGTTTCCTTGTCAGCTCTGAGTCCAGCAAAGAAGTAGCAGCACCTTATGCAAAGGAAAAGCTTACAGCACCGGGATTCCCAGGCGGTCTACCATCCAAGTACTTACCCGGCCCGACCCTGCTTGGCTTCCGAGATCAGACGAGCGGGCACGTTCAGGGTGGTATGGCCGTAAGCAAGTGCACACCGTGAAAACAAGCTTTTTCTAGACGTGAAAACCTGAAGGTTCTCAAACCTGTTGAATAAACAGCTTGGGGTTGAGGAATACTGAACTACATGTAATCACACTATTAGTTCACGTATACATTTTGCAGTAGCTTGCTAGTAGTTCAACTACATTCACCTTGGAATCAAGGAGTTGACTTGCTTTTTGCTCTTTTTGCACTATAATTAACGCTTCTGAATTTTTAAGAGTTCTTTGATTTGTTTTGTTGCAAATCAATTCATTTATTTAGCCTGTTGTTACACTTATAAATACTTTCATGTAATTCCATGTTTCTGTTTTTCATTACTGCAATTAATCCTCAATTTTCTTACCTCTGTCTTTACTGAGGCTTGGGTGACTTGTCGTCTTCAGTAATTTTGAATCATCCAGAACATATTATTTATTTATGATACGGTCAAACTGCAAGTATTTTGAACTCCTACTTGAATTGTTGAACACTGTTAGATTGTTTATTTCTCTTCTAAATAAAGATGTTGCTTCCAAAAAATGTTGTTTCCGCTATACAGTTTCCTTGTCAGCTCTGAGTCCAGCAAAGAAGTAGCAGCACCTTATGCAAAGGAAAAGCTTACAGCACCGGGATTCCCAGGCGGTCTACCATCCAAGTACTTACCCGGCCCGACCCTGCTTGGCTTCCGAGATCAGACGAGAGCGGGCACGTTCAGGGTGGTATGGCCGTAAGCAAGTGCACACCGTGAAAACAAGCTTTTTCTAGACGTGAAAACCTGAAGGTTCTCAAACCTGTTGAATAAACAGCTTGGGGTTGAGGAATACTGAACTACATGTAATCACACTATTAGTTCACGTATACATTTTGCAGTAGCTTGCTAGTAGTTCAACTACATTCACCTTGGAATCAAGGAGTTGACTTGCTTTTGCTCTTTTTGCACTATAATTAACGCTTCTGAATTTTTAAGAGTTCTTTGATTTGTTTTGTTGCAAATCAATTCATTTATTTAGCCTGTTGTTACACTTATAAATACTTTCATGTAATTCCATGTTTCTGTTTTTCATTACTGCAATTAATCCTCAATTTTCTTACCTCTGTCTTTACTGAGGCTTGGGTGACTTGTCGCCTTCAGTAATTTTGAATCATCCAGAACATATTATATACGGTCAAACTGCAAGTATTTTGAACTCCTACTTGAATTGTTGAACACTGTTAGATTGTTTATTTCTCTTCTAAATAAAGATGTTGCTTCCAAAAAAAATGTTGTGTCCGCTATACAGTTTCCTTGTCAGCTCTGAGTCCAGCAAAGAAGTAGCAGCACCTTATGCAAAGGAAAAGCTTACAGCACCGGGATTCCCAGGCGGTCTACCATCCAAGTACTTACCCGGCCCGACCCTGCTTGGCTTCCGAGATCAGACGAGCGGGCACGTTCAGGGTGGTATGGCCGTAAGCAAGTGCACACCGTGAAAACAAGCTTTTTCTAGACGTGAAAACCTGAAGGTTCTCAAACCTGTTGAATAAACAGCTTGGGGTTGAGGAATACTGAACTACATGTAATCACACTATTAGTTCACGTATACATTTTGCAGTAGCTTGCTAGTAGTTCAACTACATTCACCTTGGAATCAAGGAGTTGACTTGCTTTTGCTCTTTTTGCACTATAATTAACGCTTCTGAATTTTTAAGAGTTCTTTGATTTGTTTTGTTGCAAATCAATTCATTTATTTAGCCTGTTGTTACACTTATAAATACTTTCATGTAATTCCATGTTTCTGTTTTTCATTACTGCAATTAATCCTCAATTTTCTTACCTCTGTCTTTACTGAGGCTTGGGTGACTTGTCGCCTTCAGTAATTTTGAATCATCCAGAACATATTATTTATATGATACGGTCAAACTGCAAGTATTTTGAACTCCTACTTGAATTGTTGAACACTGTTAGATTGTTTATTTCTCTTCTAAATAAAGATGTTGCTTCCAAAAAAAATGTTGTTTCCGCTATACAGTTTCCTTGTCAGCTCTGAGTCCAGCAAAGAAGTAGCAGCACCTTATGCAAAGGAAAAGCTTACAGCACCGGGATTCCCAGGCGGTCTACCATCCAAGTACTTACCCGGCCCGACCCTGCTTGGCTTCCGAGATCAGACGAGAGCGGGCACGTTCAGGGTGGTATGGCCGTAAGCAAGTGCACACCGTGAAAACAAGCTTTTTCTAGACGTGAAAACCTGAAGGTTCTCAAACCTGTTGAATAAACAGCTTGGGGTTGAGGAATACTGAACTACATGTAATCACACTATTAGTTCACGTATACATTTTGCAGTAGCTTGCTAGTAGTTCAACTACATTCACCTTGGAATCAAGGAGTTGACTTGCTTTTGCTCTTTTTGCACTATAATTAACGCTTCTGAATTTTTAAGAGTTCTTTGATTTGTTTTGTTGCAAATCAATTCATTTATTTAGCCTGTTGTTACACTTATAAATACTTTCATGTAATTCCATGTTTCTGTTTTTCATTACTGCAATTAATCCTCAATTTTCTTACCTCTGTCTTTACTGAGGCTTGGGTGACTTGTCGCCTTCAGTAATTTTGAATCATCCAGAACATATTATTTATTTATGATACGGTCAAACTGCAAGTATTTTGAACTCCTACTTGAATTGTTGAACACTGTTAGATTGTTTATTTCTCTTCTAAATAAAGATGTTGCTTCCAAAAAAATGTTGTTTCCGCTATACAGTTTCCTTGTCAGCTCTGAGTCCAGCAAAGAAGTAGCAGCACCTTATGCAAAGGAAAAGCTTACAGCACCGGGATTCCCAGGCGGTCTACCATCCAAGTACTTACCCGGCCCGACCCTGCTTGGCTTCCGAGATCAGACGAGCGGGCACGTTCAGGGTGGTATGGCCGTAAGCAAGTGCACACCGTGAAAACAAGCTTTTTCTAGACGTGAAAACCTGAAGGTTCTCAAACCTGTTGAATAAACAGCTTGGGGTTGAGGAATACTGAACTACATGTAATCACACTATTAGTTCACGTATACATTTTGCAGTAGCTTGCTAGTAGTTCAACTACATTCACCTTGGAATCAAGGAGTTGACTTGCTTTTGCTCTTTTTGCACTATAATTAACGCTTCTGAATTTTTAAGAGTTCTTTGATTTGTTTTGTTGCAAATCAATTCATTTATTTAGCCTGTTGTTACACTTATAAATACTTTCATGTAATTCCATGTTTCTGTTTTTCATTACTGCAATTAATCCTCAATTTTCTTACCTCTGTCTTTACTGAGGCTTGGGTGACTTGTCGCCTTCAGTAATTTTGAATCATCCAGAACATATTATATACGGTCAAACTGCAAGTATTTTGAACTCCTACTTGAATTGTTGAACACTGTTAGATTGTTTATTTCTCTTCTAAATAAAGATGTTGCTTCCAAAAAAAATGTTGTGTCCGCTATACAGTTTCCTTGTCAGCTCTGAGTCCAGCAAAGAAGTAGCAGCACCTTATGCAAAGGAAAAGCTTACAGCACCGGGATTCCCAGGCGGTCTACCATCCAAGTACTTACCCGGCCCGACCCTGCTTGGCTTCCGAGATCAGACGAGACCGGCCGTAAGCAAGTGCACACCGTGAAAACAAGCTTTTTCTAGACGTGAAAACCTGAAGGTTCTCAAACCTGTTGAATAAACAGCTTGGGGTTGAGGAATACTGAACTACATGTAATCACACTATTAGTTCACGTATACATTTTGCAGTAGCTTGCTAGTAGTTCAACTACATTCACCTTGGAATCAAGGAGTTGACTTGCTTTTGCTCTTTTTGCACTATAATTAACGCTTCTGAATTTTTAAGAGTTCTTTGATTTGTTTTGTTGCAAATCAATTCATTTATTTAGCCTGTTGTTACACTTATAAATACTTTCATGTAATTCCATGTTTCTGTTTTTCATTACTGCAATTAATCCTCAATTTTCTTACCTCTGTCTTTACTGAGGCTTGGGTGACTTGTCGCCTTCAGTAATTTTGAATCATCCAGAACATATTATATACGGTCAAACTGCAAGTATTTTGAACTCCTACTTGAATTGTTGAACACTGTTAGATTGTTTATTTCTCTTCTAAATAAAGATGTTGCTTCCAAAAAATGTTGTGTCCGCTATACAGTTTCCTTGTCAGCTCTGAGTCCAGCAAAGAAGTAGCAGCACCTTATGCAAAGGAAAAGCTTACAGCACCGGGATTCCCAGGCGGTCTACCATCCAAGTACTTACCCGGCCCGACCCTGCTTGGCTTCCGAGATCAGACGAGAGCGGCACGTTCAGGGTGGTATGGCCGTAAGCAAGTGCACACCGTGAAAACAAGCTTTTTCTAGACGTGAAAACCTGAAGGTTCTCAAACCTGTTGAATAAACAGCTTGGGGTTGAGGAATACTGAACTACATGTAATCACACTATTAGTTCACGTATACATTTTGCAGTAGCTTGCTAGTAGTTCAACTACATTCACCTTGGAATCAAGGAGTTGACTTGCTTTTGCTCTTTTTGCACTATAATTAACGCTTCTGAATTTTTAAGAGTTCTTTGATTTGTTTTGTTGCAAATCAATTCATTTATTTAGCCTGTTGTTACACTTATAAATACTTTCATGTAATTCCATGTTTCTGTTTTTCATTACTGCAATTAATCCTCAATTTTCTTACCTCTGTCTTTACTGAGGCTTGGGTGACTTGTCGCCTTCAGTAATTTTGAATCATCCAGAACATATTATTTATTTATGATACGGTCAAACTGCAAGTATTTTGAACTCCTACTTGAATTGTTGAACACTGTTAGATTGTTTATTTCTCTTCTAAATAAAGATGTTGCTTCCAAAAAAATGTTGTTTCCGCTATACAGTTTCCTTGTCAGCTCTGAGTCCAGCAAAGAAGTAGCAGCACCTTATGCAAAGGAAAAGCTTACAGCACCGGGATTCCCAGGCGGTCTACCATCCAAGTACTTACCCGGCCCGACCCTGCTTGGCTTCCGAGATCAGACGAGCGGGCACGCTCAGGGTGGTATGGCCGTAAGCAAGTGCACACCGTGAAAACAAGCTTTTTCTAGACGTGAAAACCTGAAGGTTCTCAAACCTGTTGAATAAACAGCTTGGGGTTGAGGAATACTGAACTACATGTAATCACACTATTAGTTCACGTATACATTTTGCAGTAGCTTGCTAGTAGTTCAACTACATTCACCTTGGAATCAAGGAGTTGACTTGCTTTTGCTCTTTTTGCACTATAATTAACGCTTCTGAATTTTTAAGAGTTCTTTGATTTGTTTTGTTGCAAATCAATTCATTTATTTAGCCTGTTGTTACACTTATAAATACTTTCATGTAATTCCATGTTTCTGTTTTTCATTACTGCAATTAATCCTCAATTTTCTTACCTCTGTCTTTACTGAGGCTTGGGTGACTTGTCGCCTTCAGTAATTTTGAATCATCCAGAACATATTATATACGGTCAAACTGCAAGTATTTTGAACTCCTACTTGAATTGTTGAACACTGTTAGATTGTTTATTTCTCTTCTAAATAAAGATGTTGCTTCCAAAAAATGTTGTGTCCGCTATACAGTTTCCTTGTCAGCTCTGAGTCCAGCAAAGAAGTAGCAGCACCTTATGCAAAGGAAAAGCTTACAGCACCGGGATTCCCAGGCGGTCTACCATCCAAGTACTTACCCGGCCCGACCCTGCTTGGCTTCCGAGATCAGACGAGAGCGGCACGTTCAGGGTGGTATGGCCGTAAGCAAGTGCACACCGTGAAAACAAGCTTTTTCTAGACGTGAAAACCTGAAGGTTCTCAAACCTGTTGAATAAACAGCTTGGGGTTGAGGAATACTGAACTACATGTAATCACACTATTAGTTCACGTATACATTTTGCAGTAGCTTGCTAGTAGTTCAACTACATTCACCTTGGAATCAAGGAGTTGACTTGCTTTTGCTCTTTTTGCACTATAATTAACGCTTCTGAATTTTTAAGAGTTCTTTGATTTGTTTTGTTGCAAATCAATTCATTTATTTAGCCTGTTGTTACACTTATAAATACTTTCATGTAATTCCATGTTTCTGTTTTTCATTACTGCAATTAATCCTCAATTTTCTTACCTCTGTCTTTACTGAGGCTTGGGTGACTTGTCGCCTTCAGTAATTTTGAATCATCCAGAACATATTATATACGGTCAAACTGCAAGTATTTTGAACTCCTACTTGAATTGTTGAACACTGTTAGATTGTTTATTTCTCTTCTAAATAAAGATGTTGCTTCCAAAAAAAATGTTGTGTCCGCTATACAGTTTCCTTGTCAGCTCTGAGTCCAGCAAAGAAGTAGCAGCACCTTATGCAAAGGAAAAGCTTACAGCACCGGGATTCCCAGGCGGTCTACCATCCAAGTACTTACCCGGCCCGACCCTGCTTGGCTTCCGAGATCAGACGAGAGCGGCACGCTCAGGGTGGTATGGCCGTAAGCAAGTGCACACCGTGAAAACAAGCTTTTTCTAGACGTGAAAACCTGAAGGTTCTCAAACCTGTTGAATAAACAGCTTGGGGTTGAGGAATACTGAACTACATGTAATCACACTATTAGTTCACGTATACATTTTGCAGTAGCTTGCTAGTAGTTCAACTACATTCACCTTGGAATCAAGGAGTTGACTTGCTTTTTGCTCTTTTTTGCACTATAATTAACGCTTCTGAATTTTTAAGAGTTCTTTGATTTGTTTTGTTGCAAATCAATTCATTTATTTAGCCTGTTGTTACACTTATAAATACTTTCATGTAATTCCATGTTTCTGTTTTTCATTACTGCAATTAATCCTCAATTTTCTTACCTCTGTCTTTACTGAGGCTTGGGTGACTTGTCGCCTTCAGTAATTTTGAATCATCCAGAACATATTATATACGGTCAAACTGCAAGTATTTTGAACTCCTACTTGAATTGTTGAACACTGTTAGATTGTTTATTTCTCTTCTAAATAAAGATGTTGCTTCCAAAAAATGTTGTGTCCGCTATACAGTTTCCTTGTCAGCTCTGAGTCCAGCAAAGAAGTAGCAGCACCTTATGCAAAGGAAAAGCTTACAGCACCGGGATTCCCAGGCGGTCTACCATCCAAGTACTTACCCGGCCCGACCCTGCTTGGCTTCCGAGATCAGACGAGAGCGGCACGCTCAGGGTGGTATGGCCGTAAGCAAGTGCACACCGTGAAAACAAGCTTTTTCTAGACGTGAAAACCTGAAGGTTCTCAAACCTGTTGAATAAACAGCTTGGGGTTGAGGAATACTGAACTACATGTAATCACACTATTAGTTCACGTATACATTTTGCAGTAGCTTGCTAGTAGTTCAACTACATTCACCTTGGAATCAAGGAGTTGACTTGCTTTTGCTCTTTTTGCACTATAATTAACGCTTCTGAATTTTTAAGAGTTCTTTGATTTGTTTTGTTGCAAATCAATTCATTTATTTAGCCTGTTGTTACACTTATAAATACTTTCATGTAATTCCATGTTTCTGTTTTTCATTACTGCAATTAATCCTCAATTTTCTTACCTCTGTCTTTACTGAGGCTTGGGTGACTTGTCGCCTTCAGTAATTTTGAATCATCCAGAACATATTATATACGGTCAAACTGCAAGTATTTTGAACTCCTACTTGAATTGTTGAACACTGTTAGATTGTTTATTTCTCTTCTAAATAAAGATGTTGCTTCCAAAAAATGTTGTGTCCGCTATACAGTTTCCTTGTCAGCTCTGAGTCCAGCAAAGAAGTAGCAGCACCTTATGCAAAGGAAAAGCTTACAGCACCGGGATTCCCAGGCGGTCTACCATCCAAGTACTTACCCGGCCCGACCCTGCTTGGCTTCCGAGATCAGACGAGCGGGCACGCTCAGGGTGGTATGGCCGTAAGCAAGTGCACACCGTGAAAACAAGCTTTTTCTAGACGTGAAAACCTGAAGGTTCTCAAACCTGTTGAATAAACAGCTTGGGGTTGAGGAATACTGAACTACATGTAATCACACTATTAGTTCACGTATACATTTTGCAGTAGCTTGCTAGTAGTTCAACTACATTCACCTTGGAATCAAGGAGTTGACTTGCTTTTTGCTCTTTTTGCACTATAATTAACGCTTCTGAATTTTTAAGAGTTCTTTGATTTGTTTTGTTGCAAATCAATTCATTTATTTAGCCTGTTGTTACACTTATAAATACTTTCATGTAATTCCATGTTTCTGTTTTTCATTACTGCAATTAATCCTCAATTTTCTTACCTCTGTCTTTACTGAGGCTTGGGTGACTTGTCGCCTTCAGTAATTTTGAATCATCCAGAACATATTATATACGGTCAAACTGCAAGTATTTTGAACTCCTACTTGAATTGTTGAACACTGTTAGATTGTTTATTTCTCTTCTAAATAAAGATGTTGCTTCCAAAAAATGTTGTGTCCGCTATACAGTTTCCTTGTCAGCTCTGAGTCCAGCAAAGAAGTAGCAGCACCTTATGCAAAGGAAAAGCTTACAGCACCGGGATTCCCAGGCGGTCTACCATCCAAGTACTTACCCGGCCCGACCCTGCTTGGCTTCCGAGATCAGACGAGAGCGGCACGCTCAGGGTGGTATGGCCGTAAGCAAGTGCACACCGTGAAAACAAGCTTTTTCTAGACGTGAAAACCTGAAGGTTCTCAAACCTGTTGAATAAACAGCTTGGGGTTGAGGAATACTGAACTACATGTAATCACACTATTAGTTCACGTATACATTTTGCAGTAGCTTGCTAGTAGTTCAACTACATTCACCTTGGAATCAAGGAGTTGACTTGCTTTTGCTCTTTTTGCACTATAATTAACGCTTCTGAATTTTTAAGAGTTCTTTGATTTGTTTTGTTGCAAATCAATTCATTTATTTAGCCTGTTGTTACACTTATAAATACTTTCATGTAATTCCATGTTTCTGTTTTTCATTACTGCAATTAATCCTCAATTTTCTTACCTCTGTCTTTACTGAGGCTTGGGTGACTTGTCGCCTTCAGTAATTTTGAATCATCCAGAACATATTATATACGGTCAAACTGCAAGTATTTTGAACTCCTACTTGAATTGTTGAACACTGTTAGATTGTTTATTTCTCTTCTAAATAAAGATGTTGCTTCCAAAAAATGTTGTGTCCGCTATACAGTTTCCTTGTCAGCTCTGAGTCCAGCAAAGAAGTAGCAGCACCTTATGCGAAGGAAAAGCTTACAGCACCGGGATTCCCAGGCGGTCTACCATCCAAGTACTTACCCGGCCCGACCCTGCTTGGCTTCCGAGATCAGACGAGCGGGCACGCTCAGGTGGTATGGCCGTAAGCAAGTGCACACCGTGAAAACAAGCTTTTTCTAGACGTGAAAACCTGAAGGTTCTCAAACCTGTTGAATAAACAGCTTGGGGTTGAGGAATACTGAACTACATGTAATCACACTATTAGTTCACGTATACATTTTGCAGTAGCTTGCTAGTAGTTCAACTACATTCACCTTGGAATCAAGGAGTTGACTTGCTTTTGCTCTTTTTGCACTATAATTAACGCTTCTGAATTTTTAAGAGTTCTTTGATTTGTTTTGTTGCAAATCAATTCATTTATTTAGCCTGTTGTTACACTTATAAATACTTTCATGTAATTCCATGTTTCTGTTTTTCATTACTGCAATTAATCCTCAATTTTCTTACCTCTGTCTTTACTGAGGCTTGGGTGACTTGTCGCCTTCAGTAATTTTGAATCATCCAGAACATATTATATACGGTCAAACTGCAAGTATTTTGAACTCCTACTTGAATTGTTGAACACTGTTAGATTGTTTATTTCTCTTCTAAATAAAGATGTTGCTTCCAAAAAATGTTGTGTCCGCTATACAGTTTCCTTGTCAGCTCTGAGTCCAGCAAAGAAGTAGCAGCACCTTATGCGAAGGAAAAGCTTACAGCACCGGGATTCCCAGGCGGTCTACCATCCAAGTACTTACCCGGCCCGACCCTGCTTGGCTTCCGAGATCAGACGAGAGCGGGCACGCTCAGGGTGGTATGGCCGTAAGCAAGTGCACACCGTGAAAACAAGCTTTTTCTAGACGTGAAAACCTGAAGGTTCTCAAACCTGTTGAATAAACAGCTTGGGGTTGAGGAATACTGAACTACATGTAATCACACTATTAGTTCACGTATACATTTTGCAGTAGCTTGCTAGTAGTTCAACTACATTCACCTTGGAATCAAGGAGTTGACTTGCTTTTTGCTCTTTTTGCACTATAATTAACGCTTCTGAATTTTTAAGAGTTCTTTGATTTGTTTTGTTGCAAATCAATTCATTTATTTAGCCTGTTGTTACACTTATAAATACTTTCATGTAATTCCATGTTTCTGTTTTTCATTACTGCAATTAATCCTCAATTTTCTTACCTCTGTCTTTACTGAGGCTTGGGTGACTTGTCGCCTTCAGTAATTTTGAATCATCCAGAACATATTATATACGGTCAAACTGCAAGTATTTTGAACTCCTACTTGAATTGTTGAACACTGTTAGATTGTTTATTTCTCTTCTAAATAAAGATGTTGCTTCCAAAAAATGTTGTGTCCGCTATACAGTTTCCTTGTCAGCTCTGAGTCCAGCAAAGAAGTAGCAGCACCTTATGCGAAGGAAAAGCTTACAGCACCGGGATTCCCAGGCGGTCTACCATCCAAGTACTTACCCGGCCCGACCCTGCTTGGCTTCCGAGATCAGACGAGCGGGCACGCTCAGGGTGGTATGGCCGTAAGCAAGTGCACACCGTGAAAACAAGCTTTTTCTAGACGTGAAAACCTGAAGGTTCTCAAACCTGTTGAATAAACAGCTTGGGGTTGAGGAATACTGAACTACATGTAATCACACTATTAGTTCACGTATACATTTTGCAGTAGCTTGCTAGTAGTTCAACTACATTCACCTTGGAATCAAGGAGTTGACTTGCTTTTGCTCTTTTTGCACTATAATTAACGCTTCTGAATTTTTAAGAGTTCTTTGATTTGTTTTGTTGCAAATCAATTCATTTATTTAGCCTGTTGTTACACTTATAAATACTTTCATGTAATTCCATGTTTCTGTTTTTCATTACTGCAATTAATCCTCAATTTTCTTACCTCTGTCTTTACTGAGGCTTGGGTGACTTGTCGCCTTCAGTAATTTTGAATCATCCAGAACATATTATATTTATGATACGGTCAAACTGCAAGTATTTTGAACTCCTACTTGAATTGTTGAACACTGTTAGATTGTTTATTTCTCTTCTAAATAAAGATGTTGCTTCCAAAAAATGTTGTGTCCGCTATACAGTTTCCTTGTCAGCTCTGAGTCCAGCAAAGAAGTAGCAGCACCTTATGCGAAGGAAAAGCTTACAGCACCGGGATTCCCAGGCGGTCTACCATCCAAGTACTTACCCGGCCCGACCCTGCTTGGCTTCCGAGATCAGACGAGAGCGGGCACGCTCAGGGTGGTATGGCCGTAAGCAAGTGCACACCGTGAAAACAAGCTTTTTCTAGACGTGAAAACCTGAAGGTTCTCAAACCTGTTGAATAAACAGCTTGGGGTTGAGGAATACTGAACTACATGTAATCACACTATTAGTTCACGTATACATTTTGCAGTAGCTTGCTAGTAGTTCAACTACATTCACCTTGGAATCAAGGAGTTGACTTGCTTTTTGCTCTTTTTGCACTATAATTAACGCTTCTGAATTTTTAAGAGTTCTTTGATTTGTTTTGTTGCAAATCAATTCATTTATTTAGCCTGTTGTTACACTTATAAATACTTTCATGTAATTCCATGTTTCTGTTTTTCATTACTGCAATTAATCCTCAATTTTCTTACCTCTGTCTTTACTGAGGCTTGGGTGACTTGTCGCCTTCAGTAATTTTGAATCATCCAGAACATATTATATACGGTCAAACTGCAAGTATTTTGAACTCCTACTTGAATTGTTGAACACTGTTAGATTGTTTATTTCTCTTCTAAATAAAGATGTTGCTTCCAAAAAATGTTGTGTCCGCTATACAGTTTCCTTGTCAGCTCTGAGTCCAGCAAAGAAGTAGCAGCACCTTATGCAAAGGAAAAGCTTACAGCACCGGGATTCCCAGGCGGTCTACCATCCAAGTACTTACCCGGCCCGACCCTGCTTGGCTTCCGAGATCAGACGAGAGCGCACGCTCAGGGTGGTATGGCCGTAAGCAAGTGCACACCGTGAAAACAAGCTTTTTCTAGACGTGAAAACCTGAAGGTTCTCAAACCTGTTGAATAAACAGCTTGGGGTTGAGGAATACTGAACTACATGTAATCACACTATTAGTTCACGTATACATTTTGCAGTAGCTTGCTAGTAGTTCAACTACATTCACCTTGGAATCAAGGAGTTGACTTGCTTTTGCTCTTTTTGCACTATAATTAACGCTTCTGAATTTTTAAGAGTTCTTTGATTTGTTTTGTTGCAAATCAATTCATTTATTTAGCCTGTTGTTACACTTATAAATACTTTCATGTAATTCCATGTTTCTGTTTTTCATTACTGCAATTAATCCTCAATTTTCTTACCTCTGTCTTTACTGAGGCTTGGGTGACTTGTCGCCTTCAGTAATTTTGAATCATCCAGAACATATTATATACGGTCAAACTGCAAGTATTTTGAACTCCTACTTGAATTGTTGAACACTGTTAGATTGTTTATTTCTCTTCTAAATAAAGATGTTGCTTCCAAAAAATGTTGTGTCCGCTATACAGTTTCCTTGTCAGCTCTGAGTCCAGCAAAGAAGTAGCAGCACCTTATGCGAAGGAAAAGCTTACAGCACCGGGATTCCCAGGCGGTCTACCATCCAAGTACTTACCCGGCCCGACCCTGCTTGGCTTCCGAGATCAGACGAGAGCGGCACGCTCAGGGTGGTATGGCCGTAAGCAAGTGCACACCGTGAAAACAAGCTTTTTCTAGACGTGAAAACCTGAAGGTTCTCAAACCTGTTGAATAAACAGCTTGGGGTTGAGGAATACTGAACTACATGTAATCACACTATTAGTTCACGTATACATTTTGCAGTAGCTTGCTAGTAGTTCAACTACATTCACCTTGGAATCAAGGAGTTGACTTGCTTTTTGCTCTTTTTGCACTATAATTAACGCTTCTGAATTTTTAAGAGTTCTTTGATTTGTTTTGTTGCAAATCAATTCATTTATTTAGCCTGTTGTTACACTTATAAATACTTTCATGTAATTCCATGTTTCTGTTTTTCATTACTGCAATTAATCCTCAATTTTCTTACCTCTGTCTTTACTGAGGCTTGGGTGACTTGTCGCCTTCAGTAATTTTGAATCATCCAGAACATATTATATACGGTCAAACTGCAAGTATTTTGAACTCCTACTTGAATTGTTGAACACTGTTAGATTGTTTATTTCTCTTCTAAATAAAGATGTTGCTTCCAAAAAATGTTGTGTCCGCTATACAGTTTCCTTGTCAGCTCTGAGTCCAGCAAAGAAGTAGCAGCACCTTATGCGAAGGAAAAGCTTACAGCACCGGGATTCCCAGGCGGTCTACCATCCAAGTACTTACCCGGCCCGACCCTGCTTGGCTTCCGAGATCAGACGAGAGCGGCACGCTCAGGGTGGTATGGCCGTAAGCAAGTGCACACCGTGAAAACAAGCTTTTTCTAGACGTGAAAACCTGAAGGTTCTCAAACCTGTTGAATAAACAGCTTGGGGTTGAGGAATACTGAACTACATGTAATCACACTATTAGTTCACGTATAC
This sequence comes from Percina caprodes, assembly GCA_013375575.1. NCBI lineage: Eukaryota > Metazoa > Chordata > Actinopteri > Perciformes > Percidae > Percina > Percina caprodes. The sequence continues at coordinate 30,396 of JABXJD010002812.1, forward strand.
ATTTTGCAGTAGCTTGCTAGTAGTTCAACTACATTCACCTTGGAATCAAGGAGTTGACTTGCTTTTTGCTCTTTTTTGCACTATAATTAACGCTTCTGAATTTTTAAGAGTTCTTTGATTTGTTTTGTTGCAAATCAATTCATTTATTTAGCCTGTTGTTACACTTATAAATACTTTCATGTAATTCCATGTTTCTGTTTTTCATTACTGCAATTAATCCTCAATTTTCTTACCTCTGTCTTTACTGAGGCTTGGGTGACTTGTCGCCTTCAGTAATTTTGAATCATCCAGAACATATTATATACGGTCAAACTGCAAGTATTTTGAACTCCTACTTGAATTGTTGAACACTGTTAGATTGTTTATTTCTCTTCTAAATAAAGATGTTGCTTCCAAAAAAAATGTTGTGTCCGCTATACAGTTTCCTTGTCAGCTCTGAGTCCAGCAAAGAAGTAGCAGCACCTTATGCAAAGGAAAAGCTTACAGCACCGGGATTCCCAGGCGGTCTACCATCCAAGTACTTACCCGGCCCGACCCTGCTTGGCTTCCGAGATCAGACGAGAGCGGGCACGCTCAGGGTGGTATGGCCGTAAGCAAGTGCACACCGTGAAAACAAGCTTTTTCTAGACGTGAAAACCTGAAGGTTCTCAAACCTGTTGAATAAACAGCTTGGGGTTGAGGAATACTGAACTACATGTAATCACACTATTAGTTCACGTATACATTTTGCAGTAGCTTGCTAGTAGTTCAACTACATTCACCTTGGAATCAAGGAGTTGACTTGCTTTTTGCTCTTTTTGCACTATAATTAACGCTTCTGAATTTTTAAGAGTTCTTTGATTTGTTTTGTTGCAAATCAATTCATTTATTTAGCCTGTTGTTACACTTATAAATACTTTCATGTAATTCCATGTTTCTGTTTTTCATTACTGCAATTAATCCTCAATTTTCTTACCTCTGTCTTTACTGAGGCTTGGGTGACTTGTCGCCTTCAGTAATTTTGAATCATCCAGAACATATTATATACGGTCAAACTGCAAGTATTTTGAACTCCTACTTGAATTGTTGAACACTGTTAGATTGTTTATTTCTCTTCTAAATAAAGATGTTGCTTCCAAAAAATGTTGTGTCCGCTATACAGTTTCCTTGTCAGCTCTGAGTCCAGCAAAGAAGTAGCAGCACCTTATGCGAAGGAAAAGCTTACAGCACCGGGATTCCCAGGCGGTCTACCATCCAAGTACTTACCCGGCCCGACCCTGCTTGGCTTCCGAGATCAGACGAGCGGGCACGTTCAGGGTGGTATGGCCGTAAGCAAGTGCACACCGTGAAAACAAGCTTTTTCTAGACGTGAAAACCTGAAGGTTCTCAAACCTGTTGAATAAACAGCTTGGGGTTGAGGAATACTGAACTACATGTAATCACACTATTAGTTCACGTATACATTTTGCAGTAGCTTGCTAGTAGTTCAACTACATTCACCTTGGAATCAAGGAGTTGACTTGCTTTTGCTCTTTTTGCACTATAATTAACGCTTCTGAATTTTTAAGAGTTCTTTGATTTGTTTTGTTGCAAATCAATTCATTTATTTAGCCTGTTGTTACACTTATAAATACTTTCATGTAATTCCATGTTTCTGTTTTTCATTACTGCAATTAATCCTCAATTTTCTTACCTCTGTCTTTACTGAGGCTTGGGTGACTTGTCGCCTTCAGTAATTTTGAATCATCCAGAACATATTATTTATATGATACGGTCAAACTGCAAGTATTTTGAACTCCTACTTGAATTGTTGAACACTGTTAGATTGTTTATTTCTCTTCTAAATAAAGATGTTGCTTCCAAAAAATGTTGTTTCCGCTATACAGTTTCCTTGTCAGCTCTGAGTCCAGCAAAGAAGTAGCAGCACCTTATGCGAAGGAAAAGCTTACAGCACCGGGATTCCCAGGCGGTCTACCATCCAAGTACTTACCCGGCCCGACCCTGCTTGGCTTCCGAGATCAGACGAGAGCGGGCACGCTCAGGGTGGTATGGCCGTAAGCAAGTGCACACCGTGAAAACAAGCTTTTTCTAGACGTGAAAACCTGAAGGTTCTCAAACCTGTTGAATAAACAGCTTGGGGTTGAGGAATACTGAACTACATGTAATCACACTATTAGTTCACGTATACATTTTGCAGTAGCTTGCTAGTAGTTCAACTACATTCACCTTGGAATCAAGGAGTTGACTTGCTTTTGCTCTTTTTGCACTATAATTAACGCTTCTGAATTTTTAAGAGTTCTTTGATTTGTTTTGTTGCAAATCAATTCATTTATTTAGCCTGTTGTTACACTTATAAATACTTTCATGTAATTCCATGTTTCTGTTTTTCATTACTGCAATTAATCCTCAATTTTCTTACCTCTGTCTTTACTGAGGCTTGGGTGACTTGTCGCCTTCAGTAATTTTGAATCATCCAGAACATATTATATACGGTCAAACTGCAAGTATTTTGAACTCCTACTTGAATTGTTGAACACTGTTAGATTGTTTATTTCTCTTCTAAATAAAGATGTTGCTTCCAAAAAATGTTGTGTCCGCTATACAGTTTCCTTGTCAGCTCTGAGTCCAGCAAAGAAGTAGCAGCACCTTATGCGAAGGAAAAGCTTACAGCACCGGGATTCCCAGGCGGTCTACCATCCAAGTACTTACCCGGCCCGACCCTGCTTGGCTTCCGAGATCAGACGAGAGCGGGCACGCTCAGGGTGGTATGGCCGTAAGCAAGTGCACACCGTGAAAACAAGCTTTTTCTAGACGTGAAAACCTGAAGGTTCTCAAACCTGTTGAATAAACAGCTTGGGGTTGAGGAATACTGAACTACATGTAATCACACTATTAGTTCACGTATACATTTTGCAGTAGCTTGCTAGTAGTTCAACTACATTCACCTTGGAATCAAGGAGTTGACTTGCTTTTTGCTCTTTTTGCACTATAATTAACGCTTCTGAATTTTTAAGAGTTCTTTGATTTGTTTTGTTGCAAATCAATTCATTTATTTAGCCTGTTGTTACACTTATAAATACTTTCATGTAATTCCATGTTTCTGTTTTTCATTACTGCAATTAATCCTCAATTTTCTTACCTCTGTCTTTACTGAGGCTTGGGTGACTTGTCGCCTTCAGTAATTTTGAATCATCCAGAACATATTATATATGATACGGTCAAACTGCAAGTATTTTGAACTCCTACTTGAATTGTTGAACACTGTTAGATTGTTTATTTCTCTTCTAAATAAAGATGTTGCTTCCAAAAAATGTTGTGTCCGCTATACAGTTTCCTTGTCAGCTCTGAGTCCAGCAAAGAAGTAGCAGCACCTTATGCAAAGGAAAAGCTTACAGCACCGGGATTCCCAGGCGGTCTACCATCCAAGTACTTACCCGGCCCGACCCTGCTTGGCTTCCGAGATCAGACGAGCGGGCACGTTCAGGTGGTATGGCCGTAAGCAAGTGCACACCGTGAAAACAAGCTTTTTCTAGACGTGAAAACCTGAAGGTTCTCAAACCTGTTGAATAAACAGCTTGGGGTTGAGGAATACTGAACTACATGTAATCACACTATTAGTTCACGTATACATTTTGCAGTAGCTTGCTAGTAGTTCAACTACATTCACCTTGGAATCAAGGAGTTGACTTGCTTTTTGCTCTTTTTGCACTATAATTAACGCTTCTGAATTTTTAAGAGTTCTTTGATTTGTTTTGTTGCAAATCAATTCATTTATTTAGCCTGTTGTTACACTTATAAATACTTTCATGTAATTCCATGTTTCTGTTTTTCATTACTGCAATTAATCCTCAATTTTCTTACCTCTGTCTTTACTGAGGCTTGGGTGACTTGTCGCCTTCAGTAATTTTGAATCATCCAGAACATATTATATACGGTCAAACTGCAAGTATTTTGAACTCCTACTTGAATTGTTGAACACTGTTAGATTGTTTATTTCTCTTCTAAATAAAGATGTTGCTTCCAAAAAATGTTGTGTCCGCTATACAGTTTCCTTGTCAGCTCTGAGTCCAGCAAAGAAGTAGCAGCACCTTATGCGAAGGAAAAGCTTACAGCACCGGGATTCCCAGGCGGTCTACCATCCAAGTACTTACCCGGCCCGACCCTGCTTGGCTTCCGAGATCAGACGAGAGCGGCACGTTCAGGGTGGTATGGCCGTAAGCAAGTGCACACCGTGAAAACAAGCTTTTTCTAGACGTGAAAACCTGAAGGTTCTCAAACCTGTTGAATAAACAGCTTGGGGTTGAGGAATACTGAACTACATGTAATCACACTATTAGTTCACGTATACATTTTGCAGTAGCTTGCTAGTAGTTCAACTACATTCACCTTGGAATCAAGGAGTTGACTTGCTTTTGCTCTTTTTGCACTATAATTAACGCTTCTGAATTTTTAAGAGTTCTTTGATTTGTTTTGTTGCAAATCAATTCATTTATTTAGCCTGTTGTTACACTTATAAATACTTTCATGTAATTCCATGTTTCTGTTTTTCATTACTGCAATTAATCCTCAATTTTCTTACCTCTGTCTTTACTGAGGCTTGGGTGACTTGTCGCCTTCAGTAATTTTGAATCATCCAGAACATATTATATACGGTCAAACTGCAAGTATTTTGAACTCCTACTTGAATTGTTGAACACTGTTAGATTGTTTATTTCTCTTCTAAATAAAGATGTTGCTTCCAAAAAATGTTGTGTCCGCTATACAGTTTCCTTGTCAGCTCTGAGTCCAGCAAAGAAGTAGCAGCACCTTATGCGAAGGAAAAGCTTACAGCACCGGGATTCCCAGGCGGTCTACCATCCAAGTACTTACCCGGCCCGACCCTGCTTGGCTTCCGAGATCAGACGAGCGGGCACGCTCAGGGTGGTATGGCCGTAAGCAAGTGCACACCGTGAAAACAAGCTTTTTCTAGACGTGAAAACCTGAAGGTTCTCAAACCTGTTGAATAAACAGCTTGGGGTTGAGGAATACTGAACTACATGTAATCACACTATTAGTTCACGTATACATTTTGCAGTAGCTTGCTAGTAGTTCAACTACATTCACCTTGGAATCAAGGAGTTGACTTGCTTTTGCTCTTTTTGCACTATAATTAACGCTTCTGAATTTTTAAGAGTTCTTTGATTTGTTTTGTTGCAAATCAATTCATTTATTTAGCCTGTTGTTACACTTATAAATACTTTCATGTAATTCCATGTTTCTGTTTTTCATTACTGCAATTAATCCTCAATTTTCTTACCTCTGTCTTTACTGAGGCTTGGGTGACTTGTCGCCTTCAGTAATTTTGAATCATCCAGAACATATTATATATGATACGGTCAAACTGCAAGTATTTTGAACTCCTACTTGAATTGTTGAACACTGTTAGATTGTTTATTTCTCTTCTAAATAAAGATGTTGCTTCCAAAAAATGTTGTGTCCGCTATACAGTTTCCTTGTCAGCTCTGAGTCCAGCAAAGAAGTAGCAGCACCTTATGCGAAGGAAAAGCTTACAGCACCGGGATTCCCAGGCGGTCTACCATCCAAGTACTTACCCGGCCCGACCCTGCTTGGCTTCCGAGATCAGACGAGAGCGGGCACGCTCAGGGTGGTATGGCCGTAAGCAAGTGCACACCGTGAAAACAAGCTTTTTCTAGACGTGAAAACCTGAAGGTTCTCAAACCTGTTGAATAAACAGCTTGGGGTTGAGGAATACTGAACTACATGTAATCACACTATTAGTTCACGTATACATTTTGCAGTAGCTTGCTAGTAGTTCAACTACATTCACCTTGGAATCAAGGAGTTGACTTGCTTTTTGCTCTTTTTGCACTATAATTAACGCTTCTGAATTTTTAAGAGTTCTTTGATTTGTTTTGTTGCAAATCAATTCATTTATTTAGCCTGTTGTTACACTTATAAATACTTTCATGTAATTCCATGTTTCTGTTTTTCATTACTGCAATTAATCCTCAATTTTCTTACCTCTGTCTTTACTGAGGCTTGGGTGACTTGTCGCCTTCAGTAATTTTGAATCATCCAGAACATATTATATACGGTCAAACTGCAAGTATTTTGAACTCCTACTTGAATTGTTGAACACTGTTAGATTGTTTATTTCTCTTCTAAATAAAGATGTTGCTTCCAAAAAATGTTGTGTCCGCTATACAGTTTCCTTGTCAGCTCTGAGTCCAGCAAAGAAGTAGCAGCACCTTATGCGAAGGAAAAGCTTACAGCACCGGGATTCCCAGGCGGTCTACCATCCAAGTACTTACCCGGCCCGACCCTGCTTGGCTTCCGAGATCAGACGAGCGGGCACGTTCAGGTGGTATGGCCGTAAGCAAGTGCACACCGTGAAAACAAGCTTTTTCTAGACGTGAAAACCTGAAGGTTCTCAAACCTGTTGAATAAACAGCTTGGGGTTGAGGAATACTGAACTACATGTAATCACACTATTAGTTCACGTATACATTTTGCAGTAGCTTGCTAGTAGTTCAACTACATTCACCTTGGAATCAAGGAGTTGACTTGCTTTTTGCTCTTTTTGCACTATAATTAACGCTTCTGAATTTTTAAGAGTTCTTTGATTTGTTTTGTTGCAAATCAATTCATTTATTTAGCCTGTTGTTACACTTATAAATACTTTCATGTAATTCCATGTTTCTGTTTTTCATTACTGCAATTAATCCTCAATTTTCTTACCTCTGTCTTTACTGAGGCTTGGGTGACTTGTCGCCTTCAGTAATTTTGAATCATCCAGAACATATTATATACGGTCAAACTGCAAGTATTTTGAACTCCTACTTGAATTGTTGAACACTGTTAGATTGTTTATTTCTCTTCTAAATAAAGATGTTGCTTCCAAAAAATGTTGTTTCCGCTATACAGTTTCCTTGTCAGCTCTGAGTCCAGCAAAGAAGTAGCAGCACCTTATGCAAAGGAAAAGCTTACAGCACCGGGATTCCCAGGCGGTCTACCATCCAAGTACTTACCCGGCCCGACCCTGCTTGGCTTCCGAGATCAGACGAGAGCGGGCACGCTCAGGGTGGTATGGCCGTAAGCAAGTGCACACCGTGAAAACAAGCTTTTTCTAGACGTGAAAACCTGAAGGTTCTCAAACCTGTTGAATAAACAGCTTGGGGTTGAGGAATACTGAACTACATGTAATCACACTATTAGTTCACGTATACATTTTGCAGTAGCTTGCTAGTAGTTCAACTACATTCACCTTGGAATCAAGGAGTTGACTTGCTTTTTGCTCTTTTTGCACTATAATTAACGCTTCTGAATTTTTAAGAGTTCTTTGATTTGTTTTGTTGCAAATCAATTCATTTATTTAGCCTGTTGTTACACTTATAAATACTTTCATGTAATTCCATGTTTCTGTTTTTCATTACTGCAATTAATCCTCAATTTTCTTACCTCTGTCTTTACTGAGGCTTGGGTGACTTGTCGCCTTCAGTAATTTTGAATCATCCAGAACATATTATATACGGTCAAACTGCAAGTATTTTGAACTCCTACTTGAATTGTTGAACACTGTTAGATTGTTTATTTCTCTTCTAAATAAAGATGTTGCTTCCAAAAAATGTTGTGTCCGCTATACAGTTTCCTTGTCAGCTCTGAGTCCAGCAAAGAAGTAGCAGCACCTTATGCGAAGGAAAAGCTTACAGCACCGGGATTCCCAGGCGGTCTACCATCCAAGTACTTACCCGGCCCGACCCTGCTTGGCTTCCGAGATCAGACGAGAGCGGCACGCTCAGGTGGTATGGCCGTAAGCAAGTGCACACCGTGAAAACAAGCTTTTTCTAGACGTGAAAACCTGAAGGTTCTCAAACCTGTTGAATAAACAGCTTGGGGTTGAGGAATACTGAACTACATGTAATCACACTATTAGTTCACGTATACATTTTGCAGTAGCTTGCTAGTAGTTCAACTACATTCACCTTGGAATCAAGGAGTTGACTTGCTTTTGCTCTTTTTGCACTATAATTAACGCTTCTGAATTTTTAAGAGTTCTTTGATTTGTTTTGTTGCAAATCAATTCATTTATTTAGCCTGTTGTTACACTTATAAATACTTTCATGTAATTCCATGTTTCTGTTTTTCATTACTGCAATTAATCCTCAATTTTCTTACCTCTGTCTTTACTGAGGCTTGGGTGACTTGTCGTCTTCAGTAATTTTGAATCATCCAGAACATATTATATACGGTCAAACTGCAAGTATTTTGAACTCCTACTTGAATTGTTGAACACTGTTAGATTGTTTATTTCTCTTCTAAATAAAGATGTTGCTTCCAAAAAATGTTGTGTCCGCTATACAGTTTCCTTGTCAGCTCTGAGTCCAGCAAAGAAGTAGCAGCACCTTATGCGAAGGAAAAGCTTACAGCACCGGGATTCCCAGGCGGTCTACCATCCAAGTACTTACCCGGCCCGACCCTGCTTGGCTTCCGAGATCAGACGAGAGCGGCACGCTCAGGTGGTATGGCCGTAAGCAAGTGCACACCGTGAAAACAAGCTTTTTCTAGACGTGAAAACCTGAAGGTTCTCAAACCTGTTGAATAAACAGCTTGGGGTTGAGGAATACTGAACTACATGTAATCACACTATTAGTTCACGTATACATTTTGCAGTAGCTTGCTAGTAGTTCAACTACATTCACCTTGGAATCAAGGAGTTGACTTGCTTTTTGCTCTTTTTGCACTATAATTAACGCTTCTGAATTTTTAAGAGTTCTTTGATTTGTTTTGTTGCAAATCAATTCATTTATTTAGCCTGTTGTTACACTTATAAATACTTTCATGTAATTCCATGTTTCTGTTTTTCATTACTGCAATTAATCCTCAATTTTCTTACCTCTGTCTTTACTGAGGCTTGGGTGACTTGTCGCCTTCAGTAATTTTGAATCATCCAGAACATATTATATTTATGATACGGTCAAACTGCAAGTATTTTGAACTCCTACTTGAATTGTTGAACACTGTTAGATTGTTTATTTCTCTTCTAAATAAAGATGTTGCTTCCAAAAAAATGTTGTGTCCGCTATACAGTTTCCTTGTCAGCTCTGAGTCCAGCAAAGAAGTAGCAGCACCTTATGCGAAGGAAAAGCTTACAGCACCGGGATTCCCAGGCGGTCTACCATCCAAGTACTTACCCGGCCCGACCCTGCTTGGCTTCCGAGATCAGACGAGAGCGGGCACGCTCAGGGTGGTATGGCCGTAAGCAAGTGCACACCGTGAAAACAAGCTTTTTCTAGACGTGAAAACCTGAAGGTTCTCAAACCTGTTGAATAAACAGCTTGGGGTTGAGGAATACTGAACTACATGTAATCACACTATTAGTTCACGTATACATTTTGCAGTAGCTTGCTAGTAGTTCAACTACATTCACCTTGGAATCAAGGAGTTGACTTGCTTTTTGCTCTTTTTGCACTATAATTAACGCTTCTGAATTTTTAAGAGTTCTTTGATTTGTTTTGTTGCAAATCAATTCATTTATTTAGCCTGTTGTTACACTTATAAATACTTTCATGTAATTCCATGTTTCTGTTTTTCATTACTGCAATTAATCCTCAATTTTCTTACCTCTGTCTTTACTGAGGCTTGGGTGACTTGTCGCCTTCAGTAATTTTGAATCATCCAGAACATATTATATACGGTCAAACTGCAAGTATTTTGAACTCCTACTTGAATTGTTGAACACTGTTAGATTGTTTATTTCTCTTCTAAATAAAGATGTTGCTTCCAAAAAAATGTTGTGTCCGCTATACAGTTTCCTTGTCAGCTCTGAGTCCAGCAAAGAAGTAGCAGCACCTTATGCGAAGGAAAAGCTTACAGCACCGGGATTCCCAGGCGGTCTACCATCCAAGTACTTACCCGGCCCGACCCTGCTTGGCTTCCGAGATCAGACGAGAGCGGGCACGTTCAGGGTGGTATGGCCGTAAGCAAGTGCACACCGTGAAAACAAGCTTTTTCTAGACGTGAAAACCTGAAGGTTCTCAAACCTGTTGAATAAACAGCTTGGGGTTGAGGAATACTGAACTACATGTAATCACACTATTAGTTCACGTATACATTTTGCAGTAGCTTGCTAGTAGTTCAACTACATTCACCTTGGAATCAAGGAGTTGACTTGCTTTTTGCTCTTTTTTGCACTATAATTAACGCTTCTGAATTTTTAAGAGTTCTTTGATTTGTTTTGTTGCAAATCAATTCATTTATTTAGCCTGTTGTTACACTTATAAATACTTTCATGTAATTCCATGTTTCTGTTTTTCATTACTGCAATTAATCCTCAATTTTCTTACCTCTGTCTTTACTGAGGCTTGGGTGACTTGTCGCCTTCAGTAATTTTGAATCATCCAGAACATATTATATACGGTCAAACTGCAAGTATTTTGAACTCCTACTTGAATTGTTGAACACTGTTAGATTGTTTATTTCTCTTCTAAATAAAGATGTTGCTTCCAAAAAAATGTTGTGTCCGCTATACAGTTTCCTTGTCAGCTCTGAGTCCAGCAAAGAAGTAGCAGCACCTTATGCGAAGGAAAAGCTTACAGCACCGGGATTCCCAGGCGGTCTACCATCCAAGTACTTACCCGGCCCGACCCTGCTTGGCTTCCGAGATCAGACGAGCGGGCACGCTCAGGGTGGTATGGCCGTAAGCAAGTGCACACCGTGAAAACAAGCTTTTTCTAGACGTGAAAACCTGAAGGTTCTCAAACCTGTTGAATAAACAGCTTGGGGTTGAGGAATACTGAACTACATGTAATCACACTATTAGTTCACGTATACATTTTGCAGTAGCTTGCTAGTAGTTCAACTACATTCACCTTGGAATCAAGGAGTTGACTTGCTTTTTGCTCTTTTTGCACTATAATTAACGCTTCTGAATTTTTAAGAGTTCTTTGATTTGTTTTGTTGCAAATCAATTCATTTATTTAGCCTGTTGTTACACTTATAAATACTTTCATGTAATTCCATGTTTCTGTTTTTCATTACTGCAATTAATCCTCAATTTTCTTACCTCTGTCTTTACTGAGGCTTGGGTGACTTGTCGCCTTCAGTAATTTTGAATCATCCAGAACATATTATATACGGTCAAACTGCAAGTATTTTGAACTCCTACTTGAATTGTTGAACACTGTTAGATTGTTTATTTCTCTTCTAAATAAAGATGTTGCTTCCAAAAATGTTGTGTCCGCTATACAGTTTCCTTTGTCAGCTCTGAGTCCAGCAAAGAAGTAGCAGCACCTTATGCAAAGGAAAAGCTTACAGCACCGGGATTCCCAGGCGGTCTACCATCCAAGTACTTACCCGGCCCGACCCTGCTTGGCTTCCGAGATCAGACGAGAGCGGCACGCTCAGGGTGGTATGGCCGTAGCAAGTGCACACCGTGAAAACAAGCTTTTTCTAGACGTGAAAACCTGAAGGTTCTCAAACCTGTTGAATAAACAGCTTGGGGTTGAGGAATACTGAACTACATGTAATCACACTATTAGTTCACGATACATTTTGCAGTAGCTTGCTAGTAGTTCAACTACATTCACCTTGGAATCAAGGAGTTGACTTGCTTTTTGCTCTTTTTGCACTATAATTAACGCTTCTGAATTTTTAAGAGTTCTTTGATTTGTTTTGTTGCAAATCAATTCATTTATTTAGCCTGTTGTTACACTTATAAATACTTTCATGTAATTCCATGTTTCTGTTTTTCATTACTGCAATTAATCCTCAATTTTCTTACCTCTGTCTTTACTGAGGCTTGGGTGACTTGTCGCCTTCAGTAATTTTGAATCATCCAGAACATATTATATACGGTCAAACTGCAAGTATTTTGAACTCCTACTTGAATTGTTGAACACTGTTAGATTGTTTATTTCTCTTCTAAATAAAGATGTTGCTTCCAAAAAAAATGTTGTGTCCGCTATACAGTTTTTGTCAGCTCTGAGTCCAGCAAAGAAGTAGCAGCACCTTATGCAAAGGAAAAGCTTACAGCACCGGGATTCCCAGGCGGTCTACCATCCAAGTACTTACCCGGCCCGACCCTGCTTGGCTTCCGAGATCAGACGAGCGGCACGCTCAGGTGGTATGGCCGTAAGCAAGTGCACACCGTGAAAACAAGCTTTTTCTAGACGTGAAAACCTGAAGGTTCTCAAACCTGTTGAATAAACAGCTTGGGGTTGAGGAATACTGAACTACATGTAATCACACTATTAGTTCACGTATACATTTTGCAGTAGCTTGCTAGTAGTTCAACTACATTCACCTTGGAATCAAGGAGTTGACTTGCTTTTTGCTCTTTTTGCACTATAATTAACGCTTCTGAATTTTTAAGAGTTCTTTGATTTGTTTTGTTGCAAATCAATTCATTTATTTAGCCTGTTGTTACACTTATAAATACTTTCATGTAATTCCATGTTTCTGTTTTTCATTACTGCAATTAATCCTCAATTTTCTTACCTCTGTCTTTACTGAGGCTTGGGTGACTTGTCGCCTTCAGTAATTTTGAATCATCCAGAACATATTATATACGGTCAAACTGCAAGTATTTTGAACTCCTACTTGAATTGTTGAACACTGTTAGATTGTTTATTTTCTTCTAAATAAAGATGTTGCTTCCAAAAAATGTTGTGTCCGCTATACAGTTTCCTTGTCAGCTCTGAGTCCAGCAAAGAAGTAGCAGCACCTTATGCAAAGGAAAAGCTTACAGCACCGGGATTCCCAGGCGGTCTACCATCCAAGTACTTACCCGGCCCGACCCTGCTTGGCTTCCGAGATCAGACGAGAGCGGCACGTTCAGGGTGGTATGGCCGAAGCAAGTGCACACCGTGAAAACAAGCTTTTTCTAGACGTGAAAACCTGAAGGTTCTCAAACCTGTTGAATAAACAGCTTGGGGTTGAGGAATACTGAACTACATGTAATCACACTATTAGTTCACGTATACATTTTGCAGTAGCTTGCTAGTAGTTCAACTACATTCACCTTGGAATCAAGGAGTTGACTTGCTTTTTGCTCTTTGCACTATAATTAACGCTTCTGAATTTTTAAGAGTTCTTTGATTTGTTTTGTTGCAAATCAATTCATTTATTTAGCCTGTAA
>JABXJD010000130.1:0-155000 GCA_013375575.1 Percina caprodes
GTGTGTGTGTGTGTGTGTGTGTGTATGGGTATGTGTGTGCATGTGTGCGTGTGCATGTGTGTGTATGGGTGTGTGTGTGTGTGTTTGCTCGCAGGGCGTGTGATGCGTCAGTGCAGTAATGCTGGAGTAGTAGTTAGCACGCGCTACATGCTACATGTTGCTTCTGCTCGCCACTCTCTGCTTCCAGCTACTGCCACCGGACAGCCCTTTGTTTTCAGGGGCTGAAAGAGGAGCCGAGTGTGCCTCCTCTACCGGTACATAGCCTCTCCACTGCCAAGACCTCGTACACGCCTCCCCGTGGCACACATGGCAACTGGTCCCTTGTGGTTCCAGGCTAAGTTGTACAGGATCTCGGAGCAGCAGTGGGCCCCAGAGACGCGGCATGCAGGCCCATCGGTGAGTAGAAACGCCCTGATGCCCGTCAACCACTGCCCCAGTTATGGGTAAATAGCCCCAGCTATGGGTAAATAGCCCCAGCTATGGGTAAATAGTGAAGACTCCAACAGCGGTGCAGGTGGAAGATGTTGATGTAAGAACCACCACAACGTCTGGAAAGGAGGAAGAAGGCAACCCCACAGCCACGTGGGTTAAATCGGGAGGGTACAGCGGCTAGGGGAGCAAACCCTGAGGCGATGTGAGAAAACACACTATTCCTAACGACTATAGAACAACTACTGCATACACACAAACACTAGCTATACAAATGATGTCCTGTCTGTTGGTGCGACGGCCCTGGGCCTGTCCTACATGTGTACTGTGGTTTGTTTTGTTAACTTGCAGGTGTAGCGGAGGCGATAATGAGATGACTGTGATCACCTGTCCGGTCCTCCCAGACTATATTTAACCCCGCCTGCCCTGAGTTCAGGCGGCCGCATCCTCCCAACGGCGCACCAACATGTTTTCTCTCTGTTAACATGCAGCTCACATCCTCCATTACATCCATCCACCTTCATTCATCACTGATACTGACAATCACACCTCATTGTGCTCTTGTTTGCATCATTATTTAATAAATGTCACTTTATTATTGTTACGTTGCTGTGCATCTCCCTCTTTTGTTGTGGCCTGTGAGTCGGATGTAACAAGTTGGGGGCTCGTTTGCCCTGAGTATAAAACCAGGACCTTGTTTGTGCTTTTCTTTAATTAATACTAGTTAGTTGCTGTTGAGGTAATTTGATTTAGTTGAGTCTATTGTTGTTTAAATGTCAAGTTGCACGACAGTCATGTGTAATGTAGTTTGATGTATAAATCAGTGGACAAACGCTCATTTGCACCCTAAACCCCCAAAATATAAATTGGCTCAAATTATGTTAATTATAATATACTAAATATAATCTTATAGTATAGTCTAAACCCCCAAAAGTATAAATAAAAGTGGCAGAGCTGCCTGGAAGGAGATGTTAGGGGCTTAAAACACAGATAAACTTGCAAATTCGCACATCAAAAAAAAGTTATTTACATGAAGTTTTATAATCGCTCTCATTTTAACAGCTGTACTTCAATGACAGACATCAAGCTGCAACGTGATGAACTTAATGTATTATTAAAGCATTTTTAACCATACAAAAGTAACACGGTGTAGCTTTAAGAGCATTTGCTAACATGATGCATTTCAGAAAAATCAACTGCAAACAGTACATTCTGCTAAGAGTTTCAAACTTTCCAACAACTTGAATAAAGAAGAGAGAGAGAGAGAGAGAGAGAGAGAGAGAGAGAGAGAGAGAGAGAGGGAGTTACTAACAGTTTCAGCAGGTCCAGGTGGGACTTCCTCTTTGAGAAGGAGCGCTTCCTGGTTTCAGGCTCCGCCACGCACGGACCGGCCAGGTCGTACAGCCGCTGAGGACTGCCCAGAATCTAAGAGACACACACACACACACACACACACACACACACACACACACACACACACACACACACACACAGAAGGACAGAAGGACAGACAGACACACACAGAGTCATAGAGAGACACACACACAGAGAGACAGACAGACAAACAGAGTCATAACGAGACACACACACACACACACACACACACACACACACACACACACACATACATACATACAGAGACACACACACAGAGTCATACACACAGACACACACACACACACACAAAGATTGCAACATAAATTATACTTTAGTGAAGTGGAAAGGAAATCAATGGCTGCCTGCAGGTGGAAAATCCATCATAGCTATTATATGCTGTGGAGAAGAAAGAACAACTGAGCGGTAACGGGTCCTGGTCCTCCTACCTCCTTCATGATGCGGATGGCCTCGGTGCGGTGCTGGGGCGGCGGGTACAGCAGGATCCGGTGGTAGAGCGACTGCAGCACGGGCTTCATCGACTCCACGCAGCTCACCAGACGCACCAGCTCCGCCGCGATGTAACACACCGTCCGCACTACCGGCGCAATCCTGGCGGGGGCGCTGGAGGAACAGCCCGACCCTCTGCCTTGATCGGCCACCCCCCCACCAAAGCAGTCCACCTCATGGCTGATTCCTGGCAGAGGAAAACAAAGAGGGGCATGAAGCTGAATCATGTCTCACACAGAACACTTCAGGCCTCAGCCAGAGTCTAAAATCTCATCTTCATTTCAATTTATTATTATTATTATTATTATTATTATTAGAGCTCGACCAATATATCAGATATTATTGGCCGATATTTATCTGATCTATCGGTATCGGCATTTATAATGGCCGATTTAAATATATATATATATATATATATATATATATATATATATATATATATATATATATATATATATATATATATATATGTTTTTTGCAACAAAAATGCAGGGATTATTGCATTATGAAATCATGCAAGCCCCACATTATTTTGCGTGGAAATCTGCAATGTATGCGGCGAAAGTGCAACATATTCATATATGCTTCCCCCACATAAATATGCGGACTTTGGCTGATTATACATTGAATTATGCGATTATGATAATCAGGTTTTTCTGGAGGGTCTGAATAGTTTCTTTTGATGCAGAAATGGTGTTACCTAGACTGAGTCTATCAGAGAGGCGCTCCGGCGCCGCCACGTAGCCGTGGTGGGAGGCGATGGTTTTGTCGTTGACAGGATTTCCCATGATGGCCACGAGGGACGGACACAGCTGCTTCCTGGGAGGAGGAATATTATGGACTTTTAGGGATTATGCGTACAATAGAGCAGGGGATTCAAACTCAACTTCACTAAGGGCCACATTGCAAGATGAGAATTACATCAAGGGCCAGACATGTATAGTTGTGCTCATGAAGGTTACATATCCATGCTAAATTTGACTAAAAAGAGGAATAAAAAAAAAAATTAAAAAAAAATCATCTTTTGGAAATTGATCTTAATGCCTTAGTTAAAAAAAATAGGAAAAGCTCCACCTTTAAAAGGACACCATCTTTGTGAATGAATAATGTATTGTAAATTAATTAATTTTCTTCCTTAAATCACAGGGGGCATAAGTATACTAAAAATATTTTGCGCTGTTCAGGGGGTGCTTGGCTTATAAAAGTCATTCAAAGGGGGTACAATATTAAAAAAACGTTTGAGAAACACTGCATTAGAGTGTTAGAAAATACCAATATTGTTGTACAGGCTGACTCAGATTGAACTTTTTGTGGAACTTGAACAAACAAACAATGACTATCATAGAACTTTCTTTTATTATCCAGTGTGATAGTGAGTCATAATGTAAAAAGAACATAAATAAAGTACTTCAAAGTACATTTTAAATTGGGCTAAAGTACGTGGTGTCTGATCGGTGCAATAAAACCATTATCCAAGATTACTTAAACTATCATTAACTGGACAAAAGGCTTCCCAAAAGTGTCAGATATGGCATCTCCTAAACATTTAAATCACAGCATTACATGTTACATGTCTTACCATACGAGGTCGGTGAAACCTCTGGACAGGTGCATTGTGGGAGGACAGCTGCTGAGCATGGAGAGGAGGCACTCCAGGTAGAGCAGCTGCAGGAGCTGGTTATCACTAGAGGGTAAAGACATTATTTTACACTAGGGCTGAGCGATGCATCCTTTTCAAATCCAAATGGAGTTAGCCAAACTTGCGATTTCAACGCAAATTGAACAATATAAGTATCTCTTCCAATATTAAAAATATTAAAATGTATTACTTTTTTTTCCATAGATGTTAAAGTTTTAAACAAATCCCAGGATACATCTTTTGGTTATATCCCTGCCATGTGACCCAGATAGTGTATTAACACAGGTGCACAGCCTAGGAAGTGAAAATTGACAATTATGTCATGATGGTTACCTTAACGCAATATCTGGCACACCAAAAAACAATTAGATGTTTTCCCCAAATGGCTCAGCCCTATTGTACACATTCCACTTTATTCTTAAAAAGGTGCTCTAAGGCTAAGCGATGTTAAATGTGTTTTAGGCTACAACATTTGTTGTCACATACAGGAAACATCTCTGCACTGCTAGCTGCCTGTCCCCTGAACACACTGTAAAAAATATCTCACTATCTGCTAGCTGCCTGTCCCCAGAACACACTGTAAAAAACATCTCCTCACTATCTGCTAGCTGCCTGTCTCCTGAACACACTGTAAAAAACATCTCCTCACTATCTGCTAGCTGCCTGTCCCCTGAACACACTGTAAAAACATCTCCTCACTATCTGCTAGCTGCCTGTCCCCTGAACACACTGTAAAAAATGTCTCCTCACTATCTGCTAGCTGCCTGTCCCCAGAACACACTGTAAAAACATCTCCTCACTATCTGCTAGCTGCCTGTCTCCTGAACACACTGTAAAAAACATCTCCTCACTATCTGCTAGCTGCCTGTCCCCTGAACACACTGTAAAAAACATCTCACTATCTGCTAGCTGCCTGTCCCCTGAACACACTGTAAAAAACATCTCCTCACTATCTGCTAGCTGCCTGTCCCCTGAACACACTGTAAAAAACATCTCCTCACTATCTGCTAGCTGCCTGTCCCTGAACACACTGTAAAAACATCTCCTCACTATCTGCTAGCTGCCTGTCCCCTGAACACACTGTAAAAAACATCTCCTCACTATCTGCTAGCTGCCTGTCTCCTGAACACACTGTAAAAAACATCTCCTCACTATCTGCTAGCTGCCTGTCCCCTGAACACACTGTAAAAAACATCTCACTATCTGCTAGCTGCCTGTCCCCTGAACACACTGTAAAAACATCTCCTCACTATCTGCTAGCTGCCTGTCCCCTGAACACACTGTAAAAACATCTCCTCACTATCTGCTAGCTGCCTGTCCCCTGAACACACTGTAAAAACATCTCCTCACTATCTGCTAGCTACCTGTCCCCTGAACACACTGTAAAAAACATCTCCTCACTATCTGCTAGCTGCCTGTCCCTGAACACACTGTAAAAAACATCTCCTCACTATCTGCTAGCTGCCTGTCCCCAGAACACACTGTAAAAACATCTCCTCACTATCTGCTAGCTGCCTGTCCCCTGAACACACTGTAAAAACATCTCCTCACTATCTGCTAGCTGCCTGTCCCCTGAACACACTGTAAAAACATCTCCTCACTATCTGCTAGCTGCCTGTCCCCAGAACACACTGTAAAAACATCTCCTCACTATCTGCTAGCTGCCTGCCCCTGAACACACTGTAAAAACATCTCCTCACTATCTGCTAGCCTGTCTCCTGAACACACTGTAAAAACATCTCCTCACTATCTGCTAGCTGCCTGTCTCCTGAACACACTGTAAAAACATCTCCTCACTATCTGCTAGCTGCCTGTCCCCTGAACACACTGTAAAAACATCTCACTATCTGCTAGCTGCCTGTCCCCTGAACACACTGTAAAAAACATCTCCTCACTATCTGCTAGCTGCCTGTCCCCTGAACACACTGTAAAAAACATCTCCTCACTATCTGCTAGCTGCCTGCCCCCTGAACACACTGTAAAAAACATCTCCTCACTATCTGCTAGCTGCCTGTCTCCTGAACACACTGTAAAAAACATCTCCTCACTATCTGCTAGCTGCCTGTCCCTGAACACACTGTAAAAAACATCTCCTCACTATCTGCTAGCTGCCTGTCCCCTGAACACACTGTAAAAAACATCTCCTCACTATCTGCTAGCTGCCTGTCCCCTGAACACACTGTAAAAAACATCTCCTCACTACTCCTCACTGTCTGAAAATACAAGAAGTAACGTCACCGCTTCAGAGTGCTAGAGCACCTTTAACCCTTGTGTTGTCTTCCCGTCAATCATAAAAAAAAACGTTTTTCAACATTATTATCGCTTTTTCCGACATTTTTGTCACTTTTTCATTGCTGTGGGTGCTTTTGTTGATGTTTTTTGGTGTTTTTTCCAAAGTTTTTTGTGACAAGAAAAAAAGATTAACTGAAAACGGGTCAAAATTTGACCCAAGGACAACATGAAGGTTGCTTAGAGAAACTAAACCAGCACTCCAGCACCAGAGCGATAAGTGATGGAGACATAGTCAGAGCATGTTGTCCAATGGTCTGTAAACGCACCTTTTTCATACTTCATACATCTTTTTTTAAGTCATGTTTTTTGTTTATTTCAACCATGGGCATAATTATTAATACAACAATAATGTAGCAATTATAATCCATTTCCTGTGCGGTAACTGAGATGCCTCTGAATATCTGTGACGCTACAGCAAAGCCTGATTATTCACCGACAGGCCTCAGATTGAATTAACAAGGTAATATTATGGAACAACAAACAGAAGAATATTCCATCATGTTATGTAAAAACGGCAGCGTTACCTGTCCACAGACTCCAGTTTTTCACAGAAAACTGTGAGAACCGTCACCACATCGTCACACAGAGCCTGGCTGGTCGGAGACACATCTGCATGCACACACACACACACACACACACACACATATACACACACACACACACACAAGTAATATTGTTATCGCAATACTCAATGTTATTGCATATTTTCCTCATATCATGCAGGCCTACTATCCATCTATCTATCTATCCATCTATAAATGTATCCATTTATTTATCAATTCATCTATCTATCCATATATGTATCCATCAATCCATCCATCTATCCATCTATCGTCCAGAAAGAGAGAGAGAGAAGAGGAGAGAGGCGAATGAAAAAAAGAGAAGTGGGAATAGCAGATGGTGCTTCCCACCAACCTTCTGTTTTGTGATTTCTCTCCCTGCCTTCTCTCTTTATCCATTGCCTCTACGCATTTAGACTTTTATTTACCATTAAACTCTTTAATGTCTGTCTGTCTGTCTGTCTGTCTGTCTGTCTGCCTGTCTGTCTTCGGGAGCTGATAAGAGCTAGAGGAGAATAGCACTAGTCACGCTTTGCCACAGCGCTGCTGAGGAGGAACTTGTTTTGGTGGAACACGTGTACGTTCAAAGGTTGTTTTAGTCGTGCAACAGAAACCTCCAATTGGACAGATAGTCTAGCTAGCTGTCTGGATTTACCCTGCAGAGATCTGAGGACCAGGTAACCAGAGTCCTCAGATTGGACAGATAGTCTAGCTAGCTGTCTGGATTTACCCTGCAGAGATCTGAGGACCAGGTAACCAGAGTCCTCAGATTGGACAGATAGTCTAGCTAGCTGTCTGGATTTACCCTGCAGAGATCTGAGGACCAGGTAACCAGAGTCCTCAGATTGGACAGATAGTCTAGCTAGCTGTCTGGATTTACCCTGCAGAGATCTGAAGACCAGGTAACCATAGTCCTCAGATTGGGCAGATAGTCTAGCTAGCTGTCTGGATTTACCCTGCAGAGATCTGAAGACCAGGTAACCATAGTCCTCAGATTGGACAGATAGTCTAGCTAGCTGTCTGGATTTACCCTGCAGAGATCTGAGGACCAGGTAACCATAGTCCTCAGATTGGACAGATAGTCTAGCTAGCTGTCTGGATTTACCCTGCAGAGATCTGAGGACCAGGTAACCAGAGTCCTCAGAAATCCACCTGAGTGTTAAATTACAACACAAAGAAAGCGGGCGGTAACGGACATCTGGCTGAAAAGAGCGAAATCCGGCAGCACCGGATCAGTCCCTGAAGTGGAACGACATGGATATGGACTAGAATAGCACTGATGATGATGTACCTCTCCTATGCATTGGCAGAGCAGTCACTTCGTCTCCATCTGCACCCTGTGGAGGAGCACACAGCAGGAGGCATGTTACTGTGAGGGAGGGGGGGCTTTTTGGAGGTTGTGACAACACAAATGTGCTGGTGTATGTGACACAGTGATGCCACCCTCGTAATAAAGCTCAGTGTTATTGTGTGATAGTCCCCTTGTCTATCCCTTCCCTTCTTATTGCATATATCATAACTTGTAAGCATTTTGAAATATGCCCAGAACAACTTTAACAAAAGTGACAACTAGGCCTGTACGATTAATCGTTATGAAATCCCGATTTAATTTTTTTTTAATTACTTCTATTGTTTTTGGGGCATTTTCAGCCTTTATTTTGATAGGGCAGCTGGAGACATGAAAGGCAAGAAGTTAGAAAGTGTGCTAAGACAAAGAAGCTTTTATTTGTATTTATTTATTGTTTTTATTTATAAAGACAACACACATTAATCCAAATTTCTGTAAATGTGCCAGTGTTAGCCAGTCGGCTAATTTTCAATTGTAGTCCTTTGGCAAGACGATTTTAGACCATGGCAGGAAGAAGCAACAAAAGATATAAAAATTAAATAAAAAAGAAGTTGATACCTTACTTAAATTGGCAAATTGGCAAACTGCATTTCTCTAGAGACTAATGCTGGAGCTGCAGAATGTTGATTGACATGTTTTAAGATATGAATGATTCAGATTATTTACTTCAATGTGTTAGGTCACTATTTTTGGTAGCTTACTGTACTTAAATGGCCAGTATGTACTTTATTTTCTTTATTCATTGAAGCCTCTATTTACAGGCTTGTGGTGATGTGCAATGTGCTATAGGTGCCAACAACAACCTCTGGTTGGTACTGCCATTCGTACACGGTTCATGTGTGCAATAAACATTACACTTTATGAAGAATCGTGGCAGAGAATCGGGATATCAAATCTAAGCTAAAAAAATCGTGATACGTATTTTTCCCCGGATCATGCAGGCCTATTGTTCAACTCTTTTCACCCTAAATCCCAAAATATTTAGGTTTGATAGGGAAAATTTACAATATGTATTCTCATTGTAATCTTTAATATAAATAAATGTATTAATTTATCAAATAAGACCTCAAAATGAAGATACCGTTTATGTTGATGGTTTCTAACAAACTAAAAACATAATATACACAATACGTTACAGGTTTCAACCACACCCTTGCATGTATTTTTGTATTTCATCAGTGTTATTTGTTTTTATGTTCTGTGAAACAAAATAAAGAAAATCAACTTTCAACACAATTATTGACAATTTGTCTACACATAAACTATGAATACTGTAATGTCCAAGGCTCCATGAACTAGTCATCCAGTGAGACTTATTTCTCCTAAACCTAGCGGGGTAAAGCATTATATTTTCAGTTCTGCTGTGTGTGTGTGTGTGTGTCTGCTGTATTGTGTGTGTTTTGTATCAGGGAGTGACCTCTTGTCTGTGTCGCAGCTGCAGTGTCAGGTCTCCCAGTATCTGGCTCAGCGTGGCTCGGACCGCCGTATTGATGCTGCGCTGGTGACAGCTGGACACGTAGGTCTCGATACACACCTACACACACACACACACACACACACACACACAAAATTACATCCGTCAAAAAGTCATCTTTCTTATGTTGGAGTCAGAAACAGATAGGTCATGACGCACAGTCCCAATAAAGCATCTTTGAACTATCAGGGAGATTTAAGACAGGTTTCCATGACGTCACAGGTTACCATGGATGCCAGACTATTAAGAGGGAGGGGGCAGGGAGATGTATTGTCAGTGTTTCAAACATATTCCAGACAGAGTAAAAGGTCACAGTGCACGCACACACACACACACACACACACACACACGTCCTAACACTAGCGATGATTTGCAAGCATTCTTTTAATTTTACGATCTTTGGGGTTGGATTAACTGCAAATGCTGGGATTGATGACATTCGTGCACTGCAGAGTCTAAAAGGGAATTGTTAAAGACCACAAATCTTAACAGAGGGAAACCGGAGGAGGGTTGAGGGCAGACATACAGAGCCTGTCAGCCATGAAAATCCAATTTATTTCACTAATTTCCCTGCAAAACGTAACTCCCCAGTATATCACTGACCTCCCCCAACCTTTATGCCAAATCAGGCTCTTAAATCATTGGTAAAGCTAAATTTACAGGATGTCCCGTGTACCCACCAACTCAGAGTTGTTGGGTTTTTCAAGCTGTGTTGCTCGCCAACACGCTCTCCTTATCATTGGTATCCTTAGAAAAGTCTTGCTTTTATAAAAAAAAACAGGTGAAAACATTTTTTAATTCAGATAGACTTGTATAGGTTAGCCTGTCCAAATAGCTAATAACTTGTATTTGTCTCTGGTGTTATTTATCTGCTGCTGTGATTTTAGACAAGATGAGCCGGTTTTTTTCTCCTATAGGAGAAATTATTACAAACTCTTCTGAGCTAATGTCTCCTGTAGTCAGGTAGCTTAGCAGTCTGAGCTAATGTCTCCTGTAGTCAGGTAGCTTAGCAGTCTGAGCTAATGTCTCCTGTAGTCAGGTAGCTTAGCAGTCTGAGCTAATGTCTCCTGTAGTCAGGTAGCTTAGCAGTCTGAGCTAATGTCTCCTGTAGTCAGGTAGATTAGCAGTCTGAGCTAATGTCTCCTGTAGTCAGGTAGCTTAGCAGTCTGAGCTAATGTCTCCTGTAGTCAGGTAGCTTAGCAGTCTGAGCTAATGTCTCCTGTAGTCAGGTAGCTTAGCAGTCTGAGCTAATGTCTCCTGTAGTCAGGTAGCTTAGCAGTCTGAGCTAATGTCTCCTGTAGTCAGGTAGCTTAGCAGTCTGAGCTAATGTCTCCTGTAGTCAGGTACCAAGGTTTAGGTGACCAGAGCAGATGTAGTAACGTCTCTTGCAAAACAATATCTGATCATTTTTATGAAATAAGCTGTTTATACTGTCTATGATTTGACCACTAGACCAGAACACAGGAACCTTCTTCCTGTATTTACTTTCTTGCTCCTGCCCCCAGACATATCTGACCAATAAGAGAGCAGGACGTGCCTGATTTGTAATGACGCAATTTGGTACGCTTGGATTTTTCCAACTGCGGGCAAATCACTCCAAGTTTACTAACTCTATAACTAACTGTATTGTTGCTATTGCTCTTTTTTATTGCTTGTATTGTGTTGATTGTTTCAAATGTTAAGCACTTTTGGGTTTTTCATCTGTAAAAAGGTGCTACTATATACAAAAACCTTACTTACTGACTAATTAGCAAAGGTATGCTCTATCCTCCGAGTAGGCGCCCCTCATGTACAGCTGCACACAAAGTCCGTCGCTGCTAATTGTATTTCGATTTTAAGTCTTGGCAGTCTCAGGGATGATCTCCACCACCTGCGCCTAATCAATGAAGGATCAATACATTCTGCATCATTAGGCCTTCGAGACGAGTGAGCATGTGCGAGACGAACAAGAGAGAGCAAAGAGAGTTTCTGCAGGTTTCACCAACTCAAATTTAAGACCATTGTGAATGAAATTTTAGGCCTTCATCACAACATCAGCGTTTTCTTTGGCGGGGTGCAAAGGTTCCACCTAAACGACTTCCTTTCCGAGACTATTTTGCAGAGCCACCGTCGCTGCGTCCGGAGCTTAGAGCCGACCAAGACGATTGTGATTGGTCAACCCGTTCTCACTCCGAACTCTTAAAATACAGCGTTTGGGCAGTGGCTGTAGTGAAAAGGCGCCCTTTGGCGTGTGTGTAGAACGTACCGGGGAGAGCAGCATCTAGACGGGGTTTAGTGAGTAAGATGTAACGGGGGAAATTCTGCGTAGGGAGGGTGGTTGGGGGGGGGTGAAGGGGTCAAACGCAGGACTTTTACCCAGGAGAGCGGGGTTTGTGTCCCGCGTGTGCCTTTAACTGTCCCGTTATTGTCTCAGGGAAGCCGCTTTCTTCTGTAACCGGCCCGTTATTCCAGCGTATCACAGAACCGTACGTCCACCCATGACCTTTCGCTAAACCCAACCGTCCCGTTACCGCGAGTCACGGACCCGGAAGCCCACCCACAAGCTGTTCCTTAACCTAACAGCGTCAAAAGGGACGCAAATAGTCACGACCAAGCGTGTGTTATATGAATAACGACGACAATGGCACCTGATCAAGCGTCCGTATTTTACGAGATGGGAGTGAGAGTGTGTTGGATTGGTTTAAAGAAATGTAAACAACCCAGAGTGTGGCTGAGATAGGCGTGGCCATGACAACTGCTCCCACTTCCAGAGAATCTGCTGCTCGCTAAACATGAAGAAGTGAGCTGGTAAGATACACGAGTCGTGAGGTCAGCATGTTAAAAACTTTCTTTTTTACCTTTTTGTTTGAGCACTGGGTGGAGCATTGCCTGGGAAGGCGTAAAGGTAATCAGCCTCAGGTACACATGTGTGGAGAAACGGGGAAAGCAGACAGTTTTTCACCGTGTCAGGCGTGTCAGTCAGGTCAGTCGTGTTAAGGTTTGAATTGTTTGACAACGGGAAAATAAATCAATTTATCAAAAATAAATCGCAGCACCGAAATGCAGACAGTACGTGTGGACGTTGATTATTGTTACGCAGAACACGCGTCCAAGCAAGTTCTCCCCTGATCCCACCGCCGTGGCCTAATGTAGGAGTTGATAAAAGACTCTACAATGGTATTAAAGTAAAGTATTGACCTCCAGCTCTGAATCAATCCCTCAGCGCTGCCAATCCCTGCATTAAGAACCTGTCCTGAGCCTCACTGTTTGTATAGGATGTTACTGATAATGGAGAGGTGCTGACAACCTCTACAGGCAGCCTGAGTTATGACCCATCACATACAGAAACACACACACACACACACACACACACACCCACCCACCCCAGGCAGAGCCCATTAACACAACATGGCTTTAATGAGCTGTTAAGGGACGTTAAACATACAGGAGCTCCTGCTGCTGAAGGAAGGGATGTTACCGGAAAAAGTCTCTCCATGTTCAAAAACGTGTGTAGGTATGTATGTAAATTATAATTTCTTGCATATTAATTTTACCCAAAATATTAATGATATATTATCTCAAATGTTTCTCCTGTTTAGGTTTTGTATATTCCAAAAACCAGCTGATCTTAATGCTTGTGCTTGTGTGTGTGTGTGTGTGTGTGTGTGTGTGTGCGTGTGTGTGTGTGTGTTGTGTGTTGTTTGTGTGTGTGTGTGTGTGTGTGTCATTTCAACTTTCAGAAGAATTGATGACTCCAGCATGAGACCTTTGGGTGAGTGTAGATAGAGCAAAGCTTCACCTTTTTAAAAAAGAATTCATGTACCACTTGCTTTTGTCCTGTCTTTAAAAAAAATAAAAAATAAAAAGTAACGACGCTATCTGTCATTTGTACTGTCTGGGACAGTCTAATCAACACTTTGACCATGAAAGAATCTATGCTTCAACTTTGATTTGTTGTCAGTTAAAAGTGACCTCCCACACAAAACGGTTATACTTGTATTTTTTGAAATATGTTTGGTCCACGTGTGTGTGTGTGTGTGTGTGTGTGTGTGTGTATGTGGTGAATGTGAAGATGAACTGCTACCAAGCGCGTTATATGACACTAAAGGAGACTTTTAGTGTCAATAACAATGACAAAGGCGCCTGACCAAGCGCCCGTATTTTACGAGATGGGAGTGAGAATGTGTTAACACACCTAAGTCTTCCACAAAGCTCTACACGATAGACAGATATGTCTTCTATTCATCGTCTGTGAAACTATTTCCTTTATCTAGTTATAGTTTAGTCCTTATATAATCTAATCATTCAAATCTAACACCGGGTACTTAAAGTCAATCATTTTGAGGGATACAAACAGTCTCATTTATGATGTGAACAAGGGGGTGGATCACCAGACGCCTCCCGATACAATATCATCACAATTAGATATTATTGCAATTTTAAACCTACTGCAATATTCTGCGAAATATTGCAATTTATAACCTTTTTTCCAACTTCTAATTCTTGCTAATTTCAATTGACGTCCCCAAAAGGACACTTTGTCAACATCTGTTTTTATATATATATATATATATATATATAATAAAAGATCGATACTTGGCGCCTGTGTATCGATACAGCATTGCCACTGAAAACATTGCGATGCTATGCTGAACGGTTTTTCTTCCCCGACCCCTAATGTGAACTAACGGAAACCTAAATAGATAAACTCTCGGCTCTGGGTTGCAATCACAGCTGTCTCCAACAATCCCAACAGCAGCTGAACACAACATCTAAAATATTAATTTCTCCATATTGCCCATTAGTTTTGCAGGAGTAAAATAAAAAAAGCCCCTCTTTGTTGCCACATGTACAATCTCAAATATCTGACCTACCTCAGCAATCCGGAGGATGGAGTCTCCATTAATGTCAAAGTTTGGCGAGTAGGTGATACAGAGCAGGACCTGCACACAGGAGACACGGTTGTCTACGTTTCCCAAAGAGAGTTGATGAACAGTTCTATCATTCTTTAGAATAAGTGGCAGAGAAATGTAACAGCGTAGGGAAAAAGGACTCACAAGCACTGTGACAAAGTAAGTCCATATTAAGATGAACACAAAAGCTTGACACAAAGCAACATAGGTGACTAACAGAGCTCCTAAGAACAAACTACAGGAAACCATCAAAGAAAAAGCTGCAATGCAGGCAGAATGTTCCTCATGCTGACCTATTCAGCTGCCAAGCATATTCATATGCTGTTACTCATTTTAAAAGTCCCATACTGTATTATTCTCCTTTTCCGCTTCATCCTAGTATTTTTGTGTTTCTACCGGAACATATTTACAGGCTTAAATGCCAAAAAACTTCTTTTTTTTCTGAATATACCTGTATTCACCCTAGGGCTTGGCAATATATCGATGTTGTATTGATATCGTGACATGAGATAATATATCGTCTTAGATTTTGGATACATTGTAATATCGTAATATGGTAAGTGTTGTCTTTACCTGGTTTTACAGGCTGTAATACAGTAAAGTGATGTCATTTTCTGAACTTACCAGACTGTTGTAGCTGTTCTATTATTTACCTTTACCCACTAAGTCGTTAAATCCTTTCTGGAGAATATTTATCAAAAATCTCATTGTGTAAATAACATTTTGTAAAGGCAACAATAGTCAGCCATACAATGTCATCGCAATATTGACATTGGGGTATTTGGTCAAGAATATCGTGATATTTGATTTTCTCTATCTCGCCCAGCCCTAATTCCTCCACTGTCTGAAACGCACCGTTTTAGCGCCTCCCCCCTCCTGAAAAAGCCCAATCTGCTCTGACTGGTCAGCATTTACAGGTCTTCTACATCTGCACTCTTGTCTAGTACTCTTGTCCAAGGCCTATGGCTATATTATTATTATTATTAGACTATATTTAAGTGCTAAGATCGGGATTTGGGCGATCATATGTCCACAGGTTTTACCTTCATGACTTCCACCTGCAGGTCTTCATGGAGGGACGGGGTGACCCTGATGGCCTCCAACATCTGGCTGAGCAGCTGTTTCTCCAGGACCTCCACCTCCATGCCGACTCCCCCCAAAAACCTGTCCTCGCACAAGAGCTTCTGATTGGGCAGAGGGAAAGGAAGGGAGAGTTTCAAAGAGTGGCTACATATCATACATGTCCAAATAAATCTGTATTCATGCAGAATAGTGTAAGTTGATGCTGGTGCACGCAGTTTTCTTTCTCCACATTTCACCGTTTTTCAGTGTTTGCAACCATCTTGAGTGATATACATTCAAGAGGTTAAATCAAGACTGTAGGGGCAATTACAGGCTATTGCCGGCAGACTCAATAATGTTCATTAGACTGAAGTATCTACAGTATCTAAGCTTTGCTTGTCTGGTTGACAAAACCTTCACTTGTATTGAGTGGACAAGGGCGCATTTTCATGCCTAATAATTGTGAAAAAGGAAGATTTCTCAATGGTTATCCTTTTAATTTTAATTGATGTGGCAAACTACAGATTAAAAATGCAGGCCCAGATACATAGAGGATCAAATAAAAAGGTTGCTAGCCCTCATGTTGTCCTCGGGTCAAATTGACCCATTTTCCTATATCATTGTTCATTTTAACTACCCAATTGTAATTACCCAAAATAACATGATTGATTCCACACAACGCTCTTTGGCAAGTACAAATCTCTACTTTCAGTAATTTTGGGGTATCTCTTTCAATTTTATAGCATTTGAAAAAACAACTGAAGTGGTTTTTAAATAGTATTGAGTAAAATTCCAGTCTGTAATTATCATCAACATCCATTCCTTTAATTTTAGTCTAAATAATTCCTAATTTCTGCTTTTCTGACTCAAACATTAGGTATAATTTCCTATAAATGAGGTTAATTGACCATAAATTCCAAAAATAACTGTAAAACTAAAGTTAATGTTAAGTAGTGTTGAAAACGTCAAAAAAAAAGTGACAAACATTGAAAAAAAGCGTCAAAAGTGACAAAAAAAAAGGACAAAAACATAAGAAAAAGTTAGAAACCGATAAAAAGCGTCAACAAAAGTGTTGATTTTTTTTTTGGGAAGACAACACAAGGGTTAAAGAAATAACGCAGGCCCAGATACATAGAGGATAAATTAAAAGGCTGCTAGAGAAACAATCTGTACAGTAATCTCTTTGTGCCGTATGTTGCAGTACCTGCATCCCAGTAAGCGCCGTCTGTCCCAGTTTGGTGCTTTTAGACTCCAGAGCCATCTGAAGAGGCAGCAGACAACGCTCTCTGGGAACACAAAAACACAAACAGGTTACAACAACTCTGTTAGCACTGCGCTCAGACAGGAGAAGGGGACCATTCGTAGACAGTGAAAGACATGGACCAACAGATCCCGTTGCTCTGGACGGAGACCAGTTGTTAGAGAGCTTGTTATGTTTGTTTAAACATAAGTTAGAAAAACTTGTTATGCTTAGAGCTACTAGCTGTGTGATGTGAGTTCATATATGGTTTGGTTATGTTATCATTTGATTAATTACTTTCTGTCCTTTGATCTTAACCGTTTCTCCACTTATACATGATTGAAACCTTCGTACCTAGCACAGGAACTCAGGCCTTAGTTTCTGTGTGTACATTTTTGTGTGTACCTTTAGTTTTTGTGTTATACATGTGTATGTATCTCTCACATGAGCAGAAACAGACAAGTGACCTTCGATGCATTGCACTGTTTCTGCTCAGCACAAATATCCAATCAGCAAGCACTCCCACGTCGTAAATCTGACGATGTAACCAGCTTCACTTTTTGAATAAGGGGAAGATTTTCGAAGTTGATCTGAAGTTGCTCTGAGGTGTCAGAGGTGACATAGAGGCTTCCCTTGCAGCAAGTACACTTGTAATTTGTCTCCTGTCTCCTGTTGAGTACTGGAAAGAAAGTTTTGGTTAACGAACTGTGGGTAATTATCAGAAATAACCCAACACCAGTGAAGGCTATTAGAAAGTAATATTCAGTTGGTTGTCATATACAATTTCTCACCGCTAGATGGGACACCCAGTGTAGTGAGAGAGAGACTCAGTTACTCGGGTCTCGTTTTCTGCTGCTACACTCCCTACCTCCCACCCTCCCTCTCATTGTTTGCAGTTGGTTGAGTCAAGGCGCTCCGCCGCTGATAACAGGTCGCTGGGCTTCAGTGCTCAGCTCTCAGCTGTCACTACTACACCGCTTCAAATGGGCCACAGCGGGCGCGGGACGCGGCACTTCCCCAACAGTCTCAATGAGACACTTTTTATGAGCAAGTAGAAAGCCAAGAAAGAGCACACACAACTAGAGTGTGGGGCTGCATGATATGAGGAAAATATCTTATTGCGGTTATTTTGACTGATATTGCAACTGCGATATGATTCCCGACACTGGAGGAAATGATCCTTTATGAACCATTATTCTCATTTTCATTGAAAAAAAAAGTTCAAATGGTTAGAGTGTGACTTTTGCAAACATCTGTACCAAACAAAGATTTTTTTTCTGTAAGGTAGGATTTGTAAGATGGGATGTCTCTGCAGCGGCAAAATACTTCATAATTCAGAATGGTTAGACACCGGCGCCCAGTGAGCTCAGTTGGTAGAGGGGCGCCCACAGGTTTACTCCTTGACGCAGCGGGCCCAGGTTTGACTCCGACCTGCAGCCCATTGCTGCATGTCATTCCCCCTCTCCCCCCTTTCATATCTTCAGCTGTCCTGTCAAAAATAAAGGCTTAAAATGCCCCTAAAGATAGATAGATAGATAGATAGATAGATAGATAGATAGATAGATAGATAGATAGATAGATAGATAGATAGATAGATAGATAGATAGATAGATAGATAGATAGATAGATAGATAGATAGATAGATAGATAGATAGATAGATAGATAGATAGATAGTGGTGAACCACGGTAGAAATGTTTACGATAACAATTGTCCTTTTCATGTAAAATAACCTCATTATCGCGGTGGATTACCACAGTGTGCAAAGCCGTGTTTAACCCTCATGTTGTCCTTGGGTCAAAATTACGTGTTTTCAGTTGTTGTTGTTTTTTCACAAAAAACGGGGCTTCAAAATAAGCACTGAAAATGTCAAAAAACTTTGGAAAAAAACACCAAAAACATAAAGAAAAGCACCAACAACATTGAAAAAGTGATAAAATTGTGGGAAAAAGCAATAATAATGTTGAAAAAAATAAAATAACCAAAACGTTTTTTTTCCTTGGTTGACGAGAAGACAACAATAGTTATTATAATTATAATTAATCCTTCCCAGCTTCATCGGAGGCTCCTGAAGTTACCGCGCAGGCGCACTGCGCTTAGACAGGAGAAGGGGCCCAAACGTAGACCGTTAAAGAACTGGACCACCAGGTCCCGTTGCTCTGGACGGAGACCAGTGGAGTCTATTAGGAGCTCTTTCCCGGTGATGCTGAGCGTTACTGCGCAGCCTCCAACTGAGCTGGAAGACGTAGATGTGACGTAGCAACCTGTCTGAAAGTTTGTATTACTGATCCATATGTTACATTTATGTTAATTATTACAGAGAAATTAATGTATCTCTTAGTAGTGTTTGTTGTTATATGCTGCTGGCTGTAACATTCAGTTTTGGTAAATAATGTTTATAGTAAGTCAAATTATTATTTGCTTATATTTCAGAACGACATCCAACTTCACATGTAATGTCAACTACAACTTCACAGTTAACTTCATGTTGGAGTTGTAAATAAATCTTCCTGGATCTCAAAGTCAGACATCTCTGGTTCTAGTTCTTACGGGCCCCCCTACAGCGGGCCGCTGTTTCAGCAGCCCGTTTTCAGTTGTCTTTACAAGCCTATTGCCTATAATTGTGTAATACAATAAACACCCTTACACTTTTGAAACTATTTCAGCTTATGTAGGCCTATCAGTGCTTTCTGAACATATTGAACACACTACCGTGATAAAACCGAAATCATGATAATTTTGGTCACTATAACAATGAGGTTACATTTTCATACAGTTACATCCCCCTACATATGTTGTAAGTATATATTTTTTCTGTATTTATTGTTTATTCATAATCTTAAATCTGTTTGTTCATATTTGCACCATTCACAAAGGAACAATTTCCACTTTGGTGTACTTATTGTGGCAATTAACCTTTTTTGTGACCAATTGTGCAGCCGTAATAGAGTCAAGTAGGGGAGGGTAATATTATATCTACTAAGCGTGCACAATATATTGACTCAATATCAATATCGCGATATCATGTTGCACAATATTCTATAGAAAGAACCGTAGTTTCATCCCGTTTTGATCTGTTTGTAATAAGAAGAGACTCGAAATGTCTTTTGCAGAGACAGATGAGCCCACTGGCTGAGAATTATCGCACTACATTACAAAAGACATTATCATCAATATTTAATCTAATAATCCCTAATAAAACAACAGAGGTTATTGAATTAATAATTCACGGAGCGGCAACAGCATCCAGAATTGATGGCACCTTCATCACAATCCTACAGCCAGCAGCAGCTCTCCGCTCATTTAACAGTCTATACATTTAAAAATGTAACCAGAACACTTGAAAAAACAGAGTAAGTTATAATGCCCGTACATAAGAATATCTCCATGACAAAAAAATGCTAAAATATTGCTGTGTTCCTACAAGGAAAAATGATAATTTAGGATTTCTACAAAAGGAAACACTAGACTTTAAAGGGTAACTACTTGTTTTCTGGACACCATTTCCCTACAATGCTACAGTGTAAGTTAATAGCAATTGTCCAGCTTGTATTTACCTTCACAAAACTGCTTGTTTTGCCACTGACAGACTCAGATTAATATTCTAATAATAATAATAATATTATTCTAATAATAATTACCCCCCCCCACCCCCCACACTTGCACAACCTTGGTTGTAACTGTGCATGAAGTGAGCGATGTGTAACACACTCGAGACACACTGCCCGAGCTCTGTGCTTCATCGCAACATTTGCATTATTATCCCAGGAATCGTTTAACCATTCAAATTCATTCAAATCCTACAAAGTGTGTGAAATAGAAGAGTGTAAGCGACAGGGCTCAGAGAGGAACACTTTGAATTTCACGATTTGAATATCCCTGTCTCAGCAGTAAACGCACAGGTCCACATACACAGTTAATGTGGCGGAAAGACAAAGCTATCTGGTCTTAGCCACTTGATTCGAGCATTTCATTCCTTAGTCTTTGTAGTTTAGGTTGTTTTAGGCCTCTTGTGTTTTGTCACAGCGACAAGAACAAGTCATAAATTCAGGCCTTTTTTTGGTTTTCTTTGGTGGTGTCTTATTACTAAAGGTAAAGAACACAATATTTACACTCATGGCAGCATATCAGACCCGTGTCCTTTGCCTATTTAGGGGCAGTTCAATGGAACAAGTTAGACCGGCAAATTAAAGTCATTTCTAGGGGGTGGGAATCTGTGGGCACCTCACGATTTACAACTTTTTTATGTACATTTCCATGCGTGATTTAAAAAAATATACATATAAATCTGAGTAGATTTATATGTATCTGTATATATGTATGCCCGAATACTTTACGCCCTGTGTTGTGTTACCACTGGCTCGCACCGGGCTAAACTATTTTTGGGGGGGAACCTGTGTGCCATTTTACCTAAAACAAAATTATCGATCAACATTGAGTTGAATATAACAGGCACCACTATAAAAAAAAAGATTAGTTCGATTTTAAAGTGCAGTTTTCTACTGATTCTCTCTTTCATCTAACTCAAAAAAAAGCTGTCTTTTCGCGATGTGTCGCAGCCTTTCGCCGTGTTTACTGCAGCAGTTCATATCGCAATGACGATAAATATAAAACTAAAAAAAATTAAATAAATAAATAATCATATATTGTCAGTCCTTCCAGAAAAATGCAGAGTTTTTGTCATTGTTGCAGGCAACAATCCTGGATTATGCGGCACGTTTTCTTAAAAAATTGCAATGGAATGTGCGGGATATTTATGCAATTGAATGCAATGATGGTGTGTTTGTCTTTTAGGTCATTTACAGGGAAATGGCTGCTCTTGTGTGAAGTAAACGCAACATTTTTCAACTTTCTGCGAAGATATTTGTAACTTTTTTGCAACGAAAATGCAGGGATTATGAAGTCATACAAGCCCAGCGTTATTTTTGCGCGGAAATCGGCAATTTATGCTTATGACTTATTTGAAAAAAATGCGGCCCCCGCATAAATATGCATATTTTGGCTGCTTATGCATTGAATTATACCATCGCATAATCACGTTTTACTGGAGGGACTGCATTGTGCGGCCCTAAAGTGAACTGACATGAAATGAATTTGAATGTGTGCCGTGTAACTTACCGGAGTTGTGAAGAGGAAATCTTGGCTGATCCATTCGGAGACTCCAGGGTTTCTGTGATTTAATGGCACAGGGAAAAGGAAACGCTGCAATTAACAACACCTGACAGATACGCTGTACTACATTAACCTAAACCAAACAAAAACATCAGTTCCCAGCTGGCATTTAGGCATGTGGAAAAATCAGTTTCCGCTGACGTCAGTGGGGACATTATTAGGATTAAAAGGCAGGATGACCTTTGGTGGCAGGTAAAACTCTGAGACAGCAGGTAGAGAATGGGTTCAGATTGTGCTGATGAATGGACAATCATATAAAACACACACACACACACACACACACACAGATGTATGGAAATATACACTTCAGGGGCAAGGCAAGATTACACTAGACCTAGAAGTATGTACAGTACGTGAGATGCCAGCCTGTGCAAAGAAACAAAGATTTGTGCTGTTTCACAAATGTCTGCAAGTCTGATATTTCAAGTTTCTACTAGGAAGAATGCAGTAGTGTGTCTCTTGTTAGTTAAACGTGTGAAGCCAATGTCTCTCAAGGTTCCCGCGATACAGTCATCTGAGGTCTTTGCAGCCTTTAAAGGTTCACTTTAAAGGCTTCGCACACAGTGGTGCTTTTAGCAAGCTGCAGTAACTCACATTTGAGATTGAGCGTCTGATAAAGCATAAGGTTGTTACTCTGCACTTGTTGAAACGCAGGCCTATTGAAGACATAGGTCTACATCTTAAAAAATGAGCCACAAATAATTAGTTGAACATTTTTGAAACACCAGATAGCCACTGTAGGTTTTCACAAACATTGCCTCAACAGGAGAAAAGGGTGCATTTGTCGGGGACTATTTTCAGTGGCGAATGAATCCACATTTGGAGCAGGAATGTTGGATCGAGTCAAAATACAACTACAATGTTAATGAAAATGAAGGAACATGTGACGAACATGTCATTGTTGAGATACGAAAATCTACAATATTACCAGCCTTATCCTTCAACTATGATCATCTCTGTGCTGAATTGTTATACGTGTACATTGGAAATGCAGTTTAAAAATTCATAGCCACTGTTTCTGAGCCAATGTTCTGTGATATGATAACTAGCTAGGTAATATTTTCAAATGATGACATTAGCTTTTGTGTGTAGAACCAGATGGAGAAGTGAGAGAAACAATGCGTCTCCCCTGTTCTTTCTGACCACAGTGAGACATCTGCAGCAGGAGAAGTTAACCCTCTCCTTGATTTCATGTTGTTCATGGAGAAGGAGAGCCAGGAAATAAGTCGGGGGGGATGCAACGCTACCAAGCCACGGCCGAGAGACGTGCATCGCCGCAACGTTCTTTCGAGAGGTGCACATCAGGCTACGGTGTAGGGTCTGGCGTAGACGCAGAGGGGTCTGCAGGGGGTACGCCGTTGATTCGATGCAGAACCATAAAACAGCCTTTACTGTCATGGTTTGGGTGTGTTTCAGTTAAAAGGTCCCATGGTGGGAAAATGTCACTTTATGAGGTTTTTAACATTAATATGGGTTCCCCAGCCCGCCTATGGCCCCCCAGTGGCTAGAAATGGTGATAGGTGTAAACCGAGCCCTGGGTATCCTCCTCTGCCTTTAAGAAAATGAAAGCTCAGATGGGCCGATCTGGAATCTTGCTCCTTTTGACATCATAAGGAGCAAGGTTACCGCCCCTTTCTCTGCTTTGCCTACCCAGAGAATTTGGCCCACCAATGAGAACGAGAAAGACATCATGGCGTTCAAACAATCAAAGTGGCAGTTGGTCAAAGCCACACCCCCAGCCTCCACTCGTTTTTTTTATTTTTTATAAATTGGCCATTATAAATGCCGATACCGATATATAAAAAAATGCCTAATATTGGCCGATAATATTGGCCTGCCGATATATCGATCAGGCTCTAGTTGTTACCGGGTTAAATCGCCATGGTAACTTATGCTGAACACTTAACCTGGTCGGGAGAAGGTTATGTTGGAGATTAGAGATCAACCGGTGTAAAAGCACCGCCTACTGACCAATCAAACTAAACTAAACTAAACGCAAACCGGATGGGATGACATACCGCTGCAGGATGCCGTGGTAGCCATGCTGGATCAGTATGCCTTCAATTTTGAATAAATCCCAAAGATCTCAATTTTGGACTCATCAGACCAAAGCCCAGATTTCCACTGGTCTAATGTCCATTCCTTGTGTTTCTTGGCCCAAACTAAACTCTTCTGCTTGTTGCCTCTCCTTAGCCGTGGTTTCCTAGCTGCTATTGGACCATGAAGGCCTGATCCAGTCTCCTCTACCAGTTGTTCTAGAGATGTGTCTGCTGCTAGGAACTCTGTGTGGTCTTCATCTGGTCTCTAATCTCAGCTGCTGTTAACTTGTGATTTCTGAGGCTGGTGACTCAGATGAACTTATCCTCAGCAGCAGAGGGGACTCTTGGTCTTCCTTTCCTGGGGCGGTCCTCATGTGAGCCAGTTTCGTTGTAGCGCTTGATGGTTTTTGCGACTGCACTTGAGGACACATTCAAAGTTTTTGCAATTTTCCGGACCAACTGACCGTCATTTCTTAAAGTAATGATGGCCGCTCGTTTCTCTTTACTAAGCTGATTGGTTTTTGCCGTAAGATGAATTCTACCAGTTGTCCAATAGGCTGTCGGCTGTGTATCAACCTGACTTCTGCACATCACTACTGATGGTCCCAACTCCATTAATAAGGCAAGAAATCCCACTAATGAACCCTGACAAGGCCCACCTGGGAAGTGAAAACCATTTCAGGTGACTACCTCATGAAGCTCATTGAGAGAACACCAAGGGTTTGCATTGCTATCAAAAAAGCAAAGGGGGGGGGGGTACTTTGAAGAAACTAGAATATAAGACATGTTTTCAGGTATTTCACACTTTTTTGTTAAGTACATGCGTTCATTCATAGTTTTGATGCCTTCACTGAGAATCTACAATGTAAATAGTCATGGAAATAAAGGAAACCCATTGAATGAGGAGGCGGTTCCAAACTTTTGGCCTGTACTGAATACTGGCCGATGTATCGGATTTTTAAATCACCAAATATTATTTATCGGCCACAAAAAACCTTTATCGGTCGGGCTCTACTAGTGAGTCAGCAAAAATGTCAGCACTGATGATTGTTTATGTTACTAGTATGCTTTTCTTCTATGAGACTACTAAACCGCCAGGCTTGATTAAAGACCGGCAGCCAGACATCTTCTTTGACAAAACAAACTATACATACTGTATATACACACACACACACACTATAGTTGGGTGAGTTGTGTTATGCATGATGTCATCATATGCCTGCCATGTTATCATATGCTGCTTAACATTATAGCTCCTTAAGCTCTGTATTTACACATCAGACATATTTCTTTATGGAACTGCATGTTTGTGGTCCTCAGCGACATTTTATAGTGATCTTACTGTGCATGAAGTCATGTTGTTGTTATGTTCCCTATGATCACTGTTTCAGTGTTATTGCATACCTGCTGATGAAATATAGACCTTCGAATCCCATTCATGTCAACACACTCAACTGAAAACTGGCTTAGTCTTGTTGTAGGCCGTTAATGAAACAAACTGGCTCCTTCACTGCAAGCTAAAATCAAAATGTAGCCTTGACATGAGGGATATGTAAGGCCACTTAAACTGCAAATAATGAAGGTATGAAGTTGTTTTACAGATATTTGGCCACACACACTACAAAGGGTAAAGGAGTAGTATATTGTGATAGCTGCCAGAATGCTGCATTCATGTGTCATCTTGCATACAGGAAAATTGACTATATTTAGCCTATTGAAAGTGATGCTGCACAATCAGATGTGTGACTTTAAAAATGTCTAAAAAAAAAAAAGGCAGGGGCAGCTTTTATTGCTTTTTTTGGCTAATGAAGCTTCCCACCAGCATACAGTATGGACACGGAAATTCCCCCAATCCCACTATCAAAACAAATTCTCAACTTGTAAGAACCACAGCTTTTCCTTAACATGTCGTGGTTTCTTGGAATATTTCAATAGCATCGTTTAGGCCTGTGCCCTGTGGGATTAGTGTGGCTGCTTAGTGTTTGCTAAAATCTAGCAGGTGAACACAGTCGCAGATCCCCCTCCCTCCATCCCTTTTGCAGCCGGGGAGCCGGGGAGGGGGGCTGTTGTACACTCACCGCGGGCGTAGACGCAGGCATCGCGGATAGCCTTGTGCTTGTGGCCGGACGCGTCTTTCTGCAGCTTTCGCAGGATTTCCTCCATGCTGGCTCCAAAAAACAGGGACAGGCGGTTCTGGAACTCGTAGCACAGAGACGGGCCGTGTGGGCTTTTGTCCGTGGTCTCTTTTTTTAAGGTCGCAGTGACAGCGGCAGCATCCCTGACCCCCCCTGATGAAGACGATGATTCATTCCCAACGAGCAGCCAATGATGTCAGGCCAACCACCAACCCTCCGAAGGTGGAACAAGGAAGCGAGTGTTGTTATGGTTTTATTTTATTTTTTAAATCCACCGCTTTGTCTTCCTCGTCTTGACATCTGACTAACCCTCATTAGAAATGGTCACACTTCCAGCGGTGGATACATTCAATGAATAAACGCCCTTCTCTCATCTTCGTCAGCCATGTCCGTGTCTCCGGGTTTTGAAATCCGTTCCGGTTGATGCTTGTGATCTTCGCGGGGTCCAGATCCGGTCCTTTAATCCATCATATTATGCTGTTGGCATGCCGGGAATACACCACAGCGCTGCTCAGAGTCTTCCGCTAAGAAAGGGGGACTTCTTTCCAACCTGGCAACACAGTATTTACACCGTTTCCGTGCGAGGAAGCTTGAAAGTGTGGCCGGAGCCGATGGAGGCACCGGGATGGGATGTTTCCCTTTTCCTGGGCGACAGGTGGAGGAAGTTTACACAGACTTTCCTTCAGAATAAAAGACCACTTACATTTACAGAAAGGAAAAAATTAAATATTTACACCCCCAGGCTAAAGTTGATTAAAAAGAGGAATACAAAAATGTATCTTAATGCTTTAATTCAAGAAATTTAGGAAAATACAACCTTTAAAGGACACCAATTTTATTTGTGAATGAATAAATGTTCTTCCCCCCTATGTTAAAATACAGGGGGCATAAGTATACACCCCCCTATGTTAAAATACAGGGGGCATAAGTATACACCCCCTATGTTAAAATACAGGGGCATAAGTATACACCCCTATGTTAAAATACAGGGGGCATAAGTATACACCCCCCTATGTTAAAATACAGGGGCATAAGTATACACCCCCTATGTTAAAATACAGGGGGCATAAGTATACACCCCCTATGTTAAAATACAGGGGCATAAATATACACCCCCCTATGTTAAAATACAGGGGCATAAGTATACACCCCCCTATGTTAAAATACAGGGGGCATAAATATACACCCCCCTATGTTAAAATACAGGGGGCATAAGTATACACCCCTATGTTAAAATACAGGGCATAAATATACACCCCCTATGTTAAAATACAGGGGCATAAGTATACACCCCTATGTTAAAATACAGGGGCATAAATATACACCCCCCTATGTTAAAATACAGGGGCATAAGTATACACCCCCTATGTTAAAATACAGGGGCATAAGTATACACCCCCTATGTTAAAATACAGGGGCATAAGTATACACCCCCTATGTTAAAATACAGGGGCATAAGTATACACCCCTATGTTAAAATACAGGGGCATAAGTATACACCCCTATGTTAAAATACAGGGGCATAAGTATACACCCCCTATGTTAAAATACAGGGGCATAAGTATACACCCCTATGTTAAAATACAGGGGCATAAGTATACACCCCTATGTTAAAATACAGGGGCATAAGTATACACCCCTATGTTAAAATACAGGGGCATAAGTATACACCCCTATGTTAAAATACAGGGGCATAAGTATACACCCCCTATGTTAAAATACAGGGGCATAAGTATACACCCCTATGTTAAAATACAGGGGCATAAGTATACACCCCTATGTTAAAATACAGGGGCATAAGTATACACCCCTATGTTAAAATACAGGGGCATAAGTATACACACCCCTATGTTAAAATACAGGGGCATAAGTATACACCCCCCTATGTTAAAATACAGGGGCATAAGTATACACCCCCTATGTTAAAATACAGGGGCATAAGTATACACCCCCTATGTTAAAATACAGGGGCATAAGTATACACCCCCTATGTTAAAATACAGGGGCATAAGTATACACCCCCTATGTTAAAATACAGGGGCATAAGTATACACCCCCCTATGTAAAATTCCCATTGAGGCAGGCACTTTTTCATTATTAAAGACCAGTTATTTCATGGATTGGGATACTATGCATCCTAATAAAGTTCCCTTGTCTCTCTCCCCCATCATCATCACATACCCTTCACCATACCTAGAGATCGGCATGGTGAACTTTCCATAAGATCATCTCTCCATGCAAATCAAACCAGCTGTTAAGCTAACTGAAATAACACCATGCCAATCTCTATGTATGATGAAGGGTATGTGATGATGACTGGCACGCTTTCCACTGTGGCTCTGATTGGTGCATTGCAACCCTAGCTACACCAAACCTCCTGAGCTGGTGCAGAAAGTGAAGCCTCTGGTGGGCTTTGCTTCTAATAATAAAGTTGGTGTTGACCTCCCACTTCAGGGACCGACATCTGGTGGTGCCAAGAAAGTTAAAACTTGAGAAATATAATATGTTACGCACCAACCAAGGCAAATTCAGCCACTTACTTGGCAATAAATCCTTTTCTCATTCTAATTCTGATATATTTTTCACTAACTTCATTGTGTAAATTGTCATATACACTAAAATACAAACAACAATATCATTCCTAACATTGTTTTCTGTGTGCAATAACAATGTGAAACCCTCAGGTGCCATAGTATATATCTATATCTATATATCTATATCTATATTCACAAGTAGTCTTTAACAGTGTAGTCTATGTTTCCATTGCACTTTTGCAATTATAACTTTAGTCATCTTCCAGCTGTTTTAATAATAATAATAATAATAATAATAATAATAATAATAATAATAATAATAATACATTTTATTTGTAATGCACTTTACATTTAAACAAATCTCAATTCTCTTGATATTGCTCTTCTACATTATATATAATTGTATAACATCATGTTTTATTCTATAACATTTTTCTTTCATTGTAGTTTTTCTTGTATTTCTTATAATTCCTGTAGAGCTGACTTTAAGAGCAATGCTCAAGAATTCCAATATACGTGTACTAACGGGTGTCAATTAAATAAATAAAGTACCATAACTAAAAGGTTGACAATGCCAATACATTTCCTTAAAAGAAAATCCTGGTATAGCCAACCATGACACTTTTCATGTTATAATTTGAAAAGTCTGATTAACAATAAATTACAATCCTGTCTGTTTTTTGTTTTTTTTATAACATTACACCCTAGGCTTCCGGCTTGATTGAGTGAATGTGTAGAACATGACTAACATATACACATATATATATATATATATATATATATATATATATATATATATATATATATATATATATATATACTAACATATAACTAACAAAATGAATAATCAAAGTTGTCAATTAGCCTAATATTATATAAGTTATACTAACATATTGGTGACCACTAAAATAGATCTAGTTGTGTGTGTGTGTGTGTGTGTGTGTGTGTGTGTGTGTGTGTGTGTGTCTGTGTGTGTGTGTTGTCAATCTTGATTATGCATGCTGCACTCTTGAATTAGTCATACATTTATTCTGAAATGTGCTATTGTTCGTTAATGCTTCCCAGTGGTGGACGTAACTAAGTGCATGTTCTTAAGTACAGCACTTAAAGTCCGCGTTGCAGGGTTTATTTTATAATTAATTTGTGCAATTTGCTTGTTGGTAGTAAACATTTCAAGTGTTATCTATTGTATTTGATGTTGTTGGGTATCAAAAAACGGAATATAATAGGAAAAAGTAAGTACTATTTTATATATATATATTTATATTTTTATATAGAGAGAGAGATAATAGATATGTAGCTCTGACACTGTGCGGTGAGGCATCTGTCAAAACACACACACAAACACACACACACACACACACACACATGCAAACACACACACACACACAGTTGTGAAAGCCACCTGATGATCCCTAGTGATCCAAACATTAGCCATGGTGCTATCATGCTAGCTATGACAAGCTTTTGGACATTTACATCAGAACATATTCATATTCATAAATCCCGAAATGTGCTTTTCTGATGTCAGAGTGATGGTGACAACTAATTGATTAATCAAGAACATAATGGACAAATGAATCAACAATGTCAACAACCATTAGTTGCAGTCCTAAGTGTTGGACGGGGTTGTCGAGGCCAGACTCTGTGTTTGATGGTTCCATCGTTAATTCCTCCAAAGTTGGGACACTTGCTGACATTACTAAAAAAGTCGTAACACCAGGGGAGCACTCAGAGTCAGGACCAACGTTTCCACTGAGCTGCTGGTGTGTGATACACCAATTCATCACGTTGCTCAAATAATACGATATTTCGTGTCATGTTGTTCCTAAAATGTAGCTGATGTGAGCATGGCTTTGACAGCAAATCGGTACAG
Organism: Percina caprodes; assembly: GCA_013375575.1. NCBI lineage: Eukaryota > Metazoa > Chordata > Actinopteri > Perciformes > Percidae > Percina > Percina caprodes. The sequence continues at coordinate 30,576 of JABXJD010000130.1, forward strand.
ATGCAGAGATCCATAGCTCAGGATGCTTACACATGCCCAGAGCTGCACGATGGGGTGGCAGCAGCTCAGTCCGTGGGGAGTTGGATTGGTAACCAGAGGGTCGCCGGTTCAAGTCCCCGTACGGACCAAAGTACAGAGTGTGGACTGGTTGCTGGACAGGTGCCAGTTCACTTCCTGGGCACTGCCAAGGTGCTCTTCAGCAAGGCACTGAACCCCCTCAACCTGGCACTGGAACTTGCAGCCCCCACACACACACACACACACTCTGACAACTCTCCATTAGTGCATGTAAAGGAGCTGAGCATGTGTGTGTATTTCATGCCTGTGTGTAGTGTGTAATAACAACAGAGTTTAATTCTAATTTCCCCATAGGGGGTCAATGAAGAGTATACATTATAAATTATAAATGCACTATGCTCCCAAGGGGGCCAAGAGGATTAAATGATTTGTGAAATGCACAAACAAGTATGGTCCAGGATGGCATCAAATCTGCAAGAACTTTGATTTCAGGTGCTGCTGGTGTCCATCGGTAGCCTTTGGTGATTTACATTCAGGATACAGTATAAGATCCTGATGATTACCTTCAAAGCATTACATTACCAACCCTGTTACATTTCTGAGCCCCTTGTTCCTTACTCCACTACATGCAAGGGGGGGGATCTCTGGGCACCTCACAATTTGACTCAAATCAGGAGCCGATGATTCGATTAAACCTATTAAACCGATTACTGATGCATCTCCATGCAACATTTTCTTATGTACATTTCCATGCGTGATTTAAAATATAGACATGTTAATCTGAGTTTGTTAGATTTTGACATATGCAGTATTTGCCACACACAAGTTTTAATGAAATGTTTTTGTCTACTGAGGTTTTTATTGTGTAGTCACTCCATACGTAAGCCTTAAATATGAGTCACTCCTCGAAGGCCTCTACAAGGCCCCAGACCCCAGTCTGAGAACCACAGCTCTTAAAAAAAATAATTCTTAAAACATAATTAAATGGTTGAATATTATAATGTATAGGGCTTGTAAAATATATGCAAATACATTACACTGTGCAATGCATCTCCTGTAAATACATGTTCACATCTCTTACTGAGTAGAGTAGAAATCAGCAGCAGCAACAACATGCAGCAGAGGCGTATGGCCACTTGATGGCGCTACTATCCAAGGCCATTCATGGCATCAGTATCATGCACACGTATGGGGTTATCATACAATAATTGTGTTCAGATTAGAAAATGATGAAAAGGCTTCGGGAGCAGTTCGGGGTCCTGCTCTGACCTCCAACAGCGTAAATCTCATTTTAAAAGTGACGTGACGGTAGACTGCACCTCTTTCCCTAACTCTTAAACTGTAATGACTTTGCTTGAACTGTAAGTAGCAGAAATGATTGGAGGAGGAGGAGGAGGAGGAGGAGGAGGAGGAGGAGGAGGAGGAGGAGGAGGAGGAGGAATTGAGGGAAATCAGCACTTTGGTTCCCTCACCTTGGTTACATAACAACCACAGGATCTTTAAAATGAATTAAGGTGTATGTATCGTATGTAGTCACAATGTGTTGTTGCTGCTGTATATATTTGTTTCTTCTGTAATAACATATTGTAGAATAGGGGAAGGACTATAAGCATTATGCCTCTGCCTGCTCCTTCTCGGACTCATCCTTTTTATTTTATGAAATCGGATTGATTAATCTGTGTTTTATCCTCGTGTTTCATCTGATTTTTCTTGTTTTTTTCTTTTGCAGTATGTTGTTTGTTTGAGATAAATAAAAAAGGTAAAAAAATCTAATTATATACAGTATATATATATATATATATATATATATATATATATATATATATATATATATATATATATATATATATATATATATGATTACCTGTCTCAATGAAAAACAGCTACTTAACCATCCTGTGTCTTAAGTGAAATGATAGAAGTCAACCATGGAAAATAGATATACAGTATGAGACTGTACTGTTACCATCCAAATATGGCAGAATTCTCTTTATTTCCTTTACTTGGATGGCTTATTTGTTTAATAGTAGCAATTTTCTTGAATGCCAAGCGACCGCCCACTCTTTCACACCATCATTTATTGTCCGTTCTGTGTAATCTCACCCTTTGTCATTATCTCTCTCTGTTGTGTGTGCGCGCGTGTGCGCCTGTGCATGTGTGTCTGTGCCTGTGTGTGTGTGTGTGTGTGTGTGTGTGTGTGTGTGTGTGTGTTGGTGTATGCGCTTGCATGTGTGTGTGGAGGGAGAGATGCGAAACCAAAATAAATTTGTATCTACAGAATATGTAGTCATTTGGCGCAATTACGCACGGTGATCCATGGACACAGATTGTCCTCGCCAAGACATTCCCAATAGAATGAACCCCACAGAGGCCCCAAAAGACGTTGTTGTCTGTGCACTCCTTTGTTTGCCTGTTTACAGTAGATATTCGGCAGCCTGTAGGCTATTCAACGTGTCTATTTTTTGACAACTTCTGTGAGATGTATTTGGGCGCACTGTGGTTTTTAAGCTTCTATCTTTCTACACATGCGGCTGAAAAGTAGGATAGTTGCCAGGGTGGACAACATGAATAAAATCCTATTTTATAGGTCAGGTATTTTGGGAATATGCCTGCAGCGTGCCACGTGCGTAATGACGAGAATGCCTCTAAATAGAGGAATTAAGGCGTCGAGGCTTTATGAGGGAAAGAGAGCATGTCAGAGTTTACCGGGGGGCGGGCTGTAGAAAAGGAATTACTCATTTCTCACATCAACACCGGTCCGGCACATCCGTGCGAGTCTATGTCACAACCGCACGGGTCTCCAAGTCCATGGATAAAAAGGAACAAAACGCACTAGAATGTTTGTTGTGGGAGACAGTAACGGAACCTTCGGTAGTGGCAACATAAGGTCGTCATTCATGATAGAGGACAGAGCCGGTGGTGGAGATCCCGGGGGCTCCACCAACATCATGATCTTGGAGGCTTTTGCGCCACGGCTGCTGAAGTTTGCGCAGGGCGCCGCAGAGGCAGCAGCGGCAGCAACGACGTCTCCATCCACTTCCAGTCCGCCGCAGGTCATGGAGATGGAGACGAACGGGACCCGGTGCGGCGAGCATATTCTGAGCTACGGCTGGTTTGAGAAAGTCCTGATCGGCGGAGTCCTCACCATGCTCACACTGTCCACCATCTGCGGGAACTTACTGGTGGTCATCTCCGTGTGCTTTGTGAAAAAGCTGCGCCAGCCGTCCAACTATCTGATCGTTTCGCTTGCCGTGGCGGACCTGTCAGTGGCTCTAGCAGTGATGCCTTTCGTCAGTATCACGGACTTGATTGGTGGCCAGTGGATTTTCGGACAGTTCTTTTGCAACGTTTTTATCGCCATGGATGTGATGTGCTGCACCGCGTCCATCATGAGTCTGTGCGTAATCAGCATTGACAGGTGAGATGAACGGATGTTAGTACAACAATGTGTCCAACAATCACACGATATAAAGCTACTTGAACACTATTGAGACAAACAAAGACACCATGGCACATGTAAAAGTTATTAGTAGTATTTGTTCAAATGATTGATTATTAAACTTTTACGCATCGCAGTCTTGGAACCAGACTCTCCGCATTTTGGCAACATACTGTTCCTATTTAATTCCACTATTTCCTACACGCAATATTCTTCTAATAATAAAATGCCATTACCCAGTCTAAAAGGGGATTTTGACCCTCAGTCCTCCGTGACACTGAAGCATGGGGGTTGTGTTAGGGAGGAGCGCAGAGGCTCACTGAAGTTCAGTGTCTCGCTCAAGGGCACTTTGACAAAATTGGTAGAGACAAAGTGGCTGACGAGGGGATCAAACCTGTGACCTTTCGGCTTAGTTCTTTGTCCACTTTGCTTCAGATTCCTTTCTTACTAAACGGACTGTTTCAATGGAAGAAAAGAATCAGAGTGGGTGTTGAAAGCGTTCAGAAGCAGCACGCAGTAAAAAACTCTCAGATGACCCCAAAGAATTGATTTCATCTTTCGTAGCCATAAATTTGATGGAATTATGAAATTATTTCTTGAACAAACACATGCCTATATATTGGCTGTGGGTTTGTGGGATAAATCCAGTATGAAAATGAAGTAAATGTTTTGTTTGAAGAGTATTTTTCCAGTGAGGCTTTCCAGTGTGAAGGAATACTACTGTGAGCTGTTCCTGGGTCAGACGGCCAGCACGGCTTTATTTAACACTAATCACATATGGTCTTTCTCAGCATCCGGTTTTTAATCTGGGGGCTGCATATGGCAACCACAGATTGTTGTTTAGCACCTTGCTCAAGGGCACCTTGTTGAGAGTAGGGGGGCATGACTTACTCAGGGTAGAATAAGGCAATGCAAGACAACTTAATTTATTTAACACATTCAACAACGAGGCAATTCAAACACCTTACATAAAAACATTAAATAGCTATAAACAAATAATACCATTAATTAAAGACAATAGAAACTAAAAAATAAATAGAATAAGGATATTGAAGTGTACTACAGTATAGTGCAGTGTAATTGTAATTCTTTGAGAGACAGGAAGCCAGGGTAAAGACTTCAGAACTGAAGGGATGTGATGCACTTTCTTGGTTTTATTGAGGATTTGAGCAGTTCTGAATCAGCTGCAGCTGTCTGATGGATATTTTAGGGAGACCTGTAAAGACCCGGGTACAGTAGTCAAGTCTACTGAAGAAAAGAGCATGGACATGGTTTTCCACATCCTGCTGAGACATACGCCCTTCAACCCTTGATATATTCTTAAGGTGGTAGTATGCAGACTTTGTAGTTGTCTTACAAAATCAGGTCAGAGTCCATGACTACACCTACACCAAGATCTCTGGCTTCGTCCGGTGTTTTTTGTCTTGCAGATTGAAGCTGAGCGTTCACTTTTACTCCTTCCTCTTTGGCTCCAAAAATGACTATCTCCGTTTCGTCTTTGTTTAATTAAATTGTTGATTTGTTCAATGTACTTACTCAGTGCTTGTATTGGACCATAGTCCCCCGGGGATCCTCCCCATTATTATGCTAATTGATTTAGTTGTTTTTTCTCATAATCGGAGCAAGTGGAAGCATGTAAATGGCGCAATGCAGTTTTGGCCTGTTCTTCGCTGTTTTCTCTCTTTTTGCTCGCAGGTTTCTCTATAGAGCCGCCCCCCTACAGGTTTATCTTTAAAGATCCCCCACAGGTTTCTCTATAGAGCCCCCCCCCCTACAGGTTTCTCTATAGAGACCTCCCCTACAGGTTTCTCTATAGAGCCCCCGCCCTACAGGTTTCTCTATAGAGCCGCCCCCCTACAGGTTTCTCTATAATGCCCCCCCCCCCACAGGCTTATCTTTAAAGATCCCCCTACAGGTTTCTCTATGGAGCCCCCCCTACAGGTTTCTCTATAGAGCCCTCCTCTACAGGTTTATCTTTAAAGATCCCCCCTACAGGTTTCTCTATAGAGCCCCCCCTACAGCTTACTTGTGTTTGACCCCCCCCCAGTCAGTATGTTGTTTCCTCTTCCTCTGTTCTTCCGACAATGCTTTCTGAGCTTGCCTGCTCAGCCATGACCACAGTGTGAAAAACTCCATCGCTACCTTGTTAGCTGGTTCCTGAACGGGCGCATGTGTGCAGGGCCGTGAAGCAATTTGTTACAAGACCTGATACGATGACCACAATTCAACTAAAAAAAAATTCATATAACCATTCGAATGATTCTGAAACTGTTCAGTTAATGTAAATTAAGCTAAAAAACAAACAAAAAAAGTTCCCCTTTAAACAGAAGAGGCCCCAGATTGGAGCCTTGGGGAACTCTGCATGTCATACTTGTCCACTATCATGTGTAAATACCTAACAAAGTAATCCTTGTTCTTTAAATAGGATTCAAACCTGTTTAGTACTGTGCCAGAAAGTCCAACCCAGTATTCCAGTCAGTCTAGGAATACACTACGGTCGGCTATGTCAATGCAGCACTGAGATCAAGTAATATGAAGACTGAAGCACAGTCTCTGTGCTGGTGTGGTCAAAAACCTGACTGGAAGACATCAAAACAGTCTTTTGTGTAGTACTAAAAATGGAAAAAGAGAAATTTGTCTGCCTCTTAATGAAACCTTTCACCTGTACATATTTTTCTCTGTAGGTATCTGGGTATCACAAAACCGCTGACGTATCCTGTCCGGCAAAACGGCTGCTGCATGGCCAAGATGGTTCTGTCGGTGTGGCTCCTCTCGGCCTCCATCACCCTCCCCCCTCTGTTTGGCTGGGCACAGAACGTCAATGACGGCAGAGTCTGCCTCATCAGTCAGGACTTTGGCTACACCGTCTACTCTACAGCTGTGGCGTTCTACATCCCCATGTCAGTGATGTTGATCATGTACCACAGGATCTACCGGGCGGCCAAACTCAGCGCTGCCAAGCACACCATCACCGGCTTCCCCAGGGAAGGAGAGTACAGCGAAGGGGTGGATACTCGGAGGGAAAGAGGAGAGCATGAGGCTCACCGGCCAGCAGTATCAGGTGAAACAAGAAGTGTTGAAGGGACGGAGGCTGAACTGGAAGCTGAGGAAGAGGAAGAGAGCTTGGACTGCGTGGCAGCGGCGTTGAAGCTCCAGCGCGAGGTGGAGGAGGAGTGCAGCACGCGTGTATCCCGCCTCCTCAAGACCGGTGAACACCACCAGCGCCGGAAGAGGAAAAACCAGTCCATCTTCAAACGGGAGCAGAAGGCGGCGGCCACTCTGGGCATCGTGGTCGGCGCCTTCACCTTCTGCTGGCTTCCATTCTTCTTGGTGTCCACGGCCAGGCCATTTGTCTGCGGAGTGGAGTGCAGCTGCGTGCCGCTCTGGCTGGAAAGAACTCTGTTGTGGCTCGGATACGCCAACTCCCTCATTAATCCCTTCATTTACGCATTTTTTAACCGTGATCTGAGGACCACCTACAGTAACCTCTTGCGGTGCCGCTACAGGAACATCAATCGAAAACTGTCAGCGGCTGGCATGCACGAGGCTCTGAAACTGGTGGAGAAGTTGTAGGTCTGCCAATCAGAGACCACCAGAGACAACTGCCAGGGAAAATGCCCACTGGGGCTTAGACTGTGGCACAAGGCCACCACCCTGCCAGAATGGTTATTTCCTAAAATGTGTACGATGATTGCTGAAGCGAGATGAGACAGGGTGTCTGTGATTAAATGGATACACATAATAGTTGAACACTGAAGAAGCCAAAAAAACCTTTTGTCTGGGGATTGTGAAAAAAAAACGAGGGAAGGTTTAAGTCAGTGATGAGGAATTCATGTTGTCTGAATGGTGGCAAGGCAGCTTTATTTGTATCGCACATCTCAGCAACAGGGCAATTCAAAGTGCTTTACATAAAAAGATTACAATAATAAAAGTTTCAGTGCAGTACAAGAAATGAAAAATTAAGGAGAAGTTAAAACATTTACTCATATAAAAGCAGATAAAATGGCAGATTTTAGGCTGCTTGTATGGGACAGTGTACAAGCCGCTGCCCCACACACGTTATTGGGCGCAATAACCATTTTGTGGAAACCCAAACTTTGTTGACCAATAAGGTCGCTCTATACAGGCAGAACCACACGTCTCTACCATCTCATCCATCCACCACGGGCCCCGCGGGATCATGGGACTTTGTACTCTGGTTACATAACCAAGAGTGGAAATACTTCTCTTTACACTACAATATAGTCGTCACTATGAGGCTTAGTTTAATCACGGCAGACTTCGCAAAATCCTGAACAGCTCCAACTGTTTCTTGTAGATTTTAGTATAAAATCTACGTCAAACCCACATTGGAGAAATTCTCAGACATATATTTGTTTCCTGTTCAGAAATACCTCCAGAACCACAACCCTAATCTCACAAATTGTTAACAAAAACATACCAGAAGGCACCAAGTTACTCGGTTCACTTCAATATTTGTTTCAGCCAACAATAATGACAAAAATGTCCCCTTTTCATCGCTTAATTTGTAAATAATATTCATCAGAACAGTGAAATCACTGTCTAATCAAGTCATTTAATTTTGATCTTACCCTTGCTGATTGTCATACAGTTTCAACAAAAATCAGCATAAGTAGTGAGCAATCATTTAAAGAAAGGCAACATCAAAACGAAAGGTCTTCAGCCTTGATTAAAAAGAACAGAGTTGCGGCAGATCTGCAGTTTTCTGGGAGTTTGTTCCAGATATTTGGAGCATAAAAGTTAAGTGAGCATTAATCTTCTCTGAAAAAGTGAGTGTGTACTCACAACTACAACATACTGTCCAACAATTGTAGTGATGGTTGCTACATTGGTGCATTCAAAACTGCAAAACTGCTACCATACTGTTTTTGCACATGATCTTTTGCCGCAAAATTTGGCGAGACTACACATTGACTTTGGACTCGTCGACCATGATGAGTGGAAACTTTCTGACTCAGTAGCCAGTGTTTTGTATTTCGAGATTGAGCCAAGGAAATCCTGTCTTTACAAACAAAAATGGAGGAGTTCTTGGAACTCAAATGGACCATGAGCCTAGAAAACCAAATGGATTCACCTTGGTCCCTGGTCATCTCAGTAGCACTGTTTTTCACTGCTTCTAAGCACGATAACTACAACTACAACTAACAAACTGACATTTAAAATTGTACACACGTCGACAGCCACACTATTTCAGAGGTCAAAATGGCTCCCTCTGATGGTCTAGACCTGATTTGAGTTTATATCCTTTGAATATCCTTTTTTTGTTAATATAACTGTATTGAATGTGCCAAAACTTGCTATTTTTTCCACGATGTTGTTAAAAAAAATTTACTGATCAATCAAGATCATATGTTTTGTATTCAGGTGGCGTACTTAAGAACACATATTGAGGAAATGATGGATGAAAGCAGATAAGCCAGAGATGTAAAGATGTACAGAGAGACATGAGCACGTTGGACCTTTTCTTTTAACATACCTGTGTGCCCTTTAATCCGGTTTAGTTAAAGGTTTGGTTGCAGCACATACAAGTTTCTTTTCAAACTATGCACCTTGTGTTGTGGATTTGACACAATGGGGGACAGTCCTCTGGGCACTCCCAGATGACCATGGCTCAGTTTTAGCCTTATTGTTTACTACGTCAAACAAAACAAAAGATCGGGATAGTTATTAGTTGTCGGAGTAGTTTTTTTTAACCAAAAAGGTTAAAAAAACTACTCTGAGATTTCCAAATTGCCTTCTATTCTCACTATCCCGACTCATATCCATTTTGTACCACATCATTATCAATTTAGCAATTGATTATTTTTAGTCTAAGGATGTCGGAAAATATTAAATACGTGTCCATCACAATTCCTCAAGTCTTGGAATTCCTTGTGTTGTTTGACCTGCAACCCTAACCCCAAATATAGTAAATTCCCAGTGATAGAAAACAAATGAGAAGCTGTTACTTGCAGATTGTGGGTGTTTCTTGCCTGAAAAAAAAGGGTTTGAATCTCATAAAAATAAAAAATCTCAATGAACTTAATGTTTTATTAAACATTTAACACTAACAATCCTTTGCTTCATCTGGATTATGTGAGTGTGGCAGTGGCCTGGCAAAATACCTGCCAAATAACTCTCATGCACTTTGGACTTGAATAAGCTCCGCCCACTTCAAGCTAGTGAGAAAAGCAAGGACAAAAATGATAATAAACATGAATACAGACCATTTTCCTATAAAATAACCAATGCATTGTTAAATCCAATCACACTTAAAAGTAAGAAGCTGATTGAGAAAATGGCCCAATCCCAAAGACTTTGATGCGTTCTCGTGAAATTCTCAAGGGCGTAGGGTTTTCCCAATGTCGAATTTCAAAGGGCGTGAGGGTTTGAGTACACACTTACTGAGCCCTTTCCGTGAGTCTGCATCGATGCAGACTTCCATCCATCCATCCATCTTCATCCGCTTATCCGGTATCGGGTCGCGGGGGCAGCAGCTCCAGTAGGGGACCCCAAACTTCCCTTTCCCGAGCCACATCAACCAGCTCCGACTGGGGGATCCCGAGGCGTTCCCAAGCCAGGTTGGAGATATAATCCCTCCACCTAGTCCTGGGTCTTCCCCGAGGCCTCCTCCCAGCTGGACATGCCTGGAACACATCCCTAGGGAGGCGCCCAGGGATGCAGACTTCACCAACGGGAATTACCCACAGTTCAAAGTGTGAAATCTGAAAATTGCAAAAGGTAAACAACAGCACGCCACACGACCCCAGACCTGTTGTCCAGCTTGTAAGACAAGAATTTGAAAACATTTGACATCAGGCAGCCGTCTCCTGGGCCTCGGCCGCGTGGGAAGCAACAAACTTAAAATGAAAATACCCAAACCGGCAAGTGTCCGCAACATCTATGTTATTACACATCGCCAAGGTAACATGTGATCTGGTGAAGTGCAGTCCCAATCCCATTTATACCTATCTGAGCCCATATGGCCTCACACACTCACTCACTCAGCACCGGAGATCAAATACGTGTGTGAGCCTTTAGTCCATAGTCCTCAGGGTATCACTCTGGGATTGGGCCAATGTGTTGTTTCAGCACTACAGCTTCCAACGTTAACACATTGCAATATTTTTTTCCCTACGATATACTTTGCGATATGAAAAAAAGACATTAGTACAGTAATTTTTAAAAGATGACATAAATAGCTCTATTTGGAAATAATAAATCATCCTCGACTCTACTGCGGTGATTTTGTAGGGGAGTGCATCCATTGTAGACAGAATACCAGCTCAGATCCCTTGCATTGCTTTTTTTAACCAGGGCAGCAGTTTTCAGATTACATTATGTGCTTACATAATTGGAAAAGGGTTCTCCAATGTTTTCTCAGTTAGTTTTTTAAAATGATATCAGATTAGTGAACACAATGAGCCTTTGGAACATCGGATGAATGGTTGCTGAAAATGGGCAATGTAGATATTGCATTAAAGATCAGCCCCCCCACTCAGATCAGCTGGTATATCTGTCTATATATCTGTCTATAATGGAGTGGTATGGAAATTTGTAAGTGACCCCAAACTTTTGAACGGTAGTGTATATATATATCATATATAGACGTATTATATACCCCCTTTTCACCTGTTCACCTTCTACTATTGTTGATTTCTATGTGATCACAGACACTAATTACAGAGATACAGGATCTAATGTAGCTGTCCCTTGGGCTATTAATCTTGGGGGAAGCTCGGCATAGAAATTTGATTTGGATGAAAGAGGAAAGAGAGCAGATGACATTGGTGTTCCCAGTGATTAGGAGACTCTCGGCTCAGAGTTTCATTATTGTAAAGCACGGGAGCAGTGACAGAGTGCAATAACTGTCCAAATAATATAATGTTAATATCATACCCTGTATAACAGCAGGAATAAGCTCTAACTGTATGTTGAGTTAAAGTACCTTGGTGAACATGTCAGCTGGGACCTGCGTGGTCCTATTTCTGTCTTTTTATTTTTCTAATATTGTGTTTTTGATGTGTACAGAGATTAGTAGCAAAGCTTCTTCAGAATTGACTACCCTCTAGTATAAGTGCAGTATGTGCTGCTGAACATATGTCCTCACTATCTTAAATGTGCTCTGCTACTAACTAAGAAGAAGCAACAGAGGACAAAATCATTTTCCTGAAGAAGTGTGATCACTGTAATTGCCAACTTTATTCTCTTTCTAGATGAAGTTAGAGCTCTGTAATTTTCAACTTTATTCTCTTTCTAGAGGAAGTTAGAGCTCTGTAATTGCCAACTTTATTCTCTTTCTAGAGGAAGTTAGAGCTCTGTAATTGCCAACTTTATTCTCTTTCTAGAGGAAGTTTAAGCTCTGTAGTTGCCAACTTTATTCTCTTTCTAGATGAAGTTAGAGTTCTGTAATTGCCAACTTTATTCTCTTTCTAGAGGAAGTTAGAGCTCTGTAATTGCCAACTTTATTCTCTTTCTAGAGGAAGTTAGAGCTCTGTAATTGCCAACTTTATTCTCTTTCTAGAGGAAGTTAGAGCTCTGTAATTGCCAACTTTATTCTCTTTCTAGAGGAAGTTTAAACTCTGTAATTGCCAACTTTATTCTCTTTCTAGAGGAAGTTAGAGCTCTGTAATTGCCAACTTTATTCTCTTTCTAGAGGAAGTTTAAGCTCTGTAGTTGCCAACTTTATTCTCTTTCTAGAGGAAGTTAGAGCTCTGTAATTGCCAACTTTATTCTCTTTCTAGAGGAAGTTTAAACTCTGTAATTGCCAACTTTATTCTCTTTCTAGAGGAAGTTAGAGCTCTGTAATTGCCAACTTTATTCTCTTTCTAGAGGAAGTTTAAGCTCTGTAGTTGCCAACTTTATTCTCTTTCTAGATGAAGTTAGAGCTCTGTAATTGCCAACTTTATTCTCTTTCTAGAGGAAGTTAGAGCTCTGTAATTGCCAACTTTATTCTCTTTCTAGAGGAAGTTAGAGCTCTGTAATTGCCAACTTTATTCTCTTTCTAGAGGAAGTTAGAGCTCTGTAATTGCCAACTTTATTCTCTTTCTAGAGGAAGTTTAAACTCTGTAATTGCCAACTTTATTCTCTTTCTAGAGGAAGTTAGAGCTCTGTAATTGCCAACTTTATTCTCTTTCTAGAGGAAGTTTAAGCTCTGTAGTTGCCAACTTTATTCTCTTTCTAGAGGAAGTTAGAGCTCTGTAATTGCCAACTTTATTCTCTTTCTAGAGGAAGTTTAAACTCTGTAATTGCCAACTTTATTCTCTTTCTAGAGGAAGTTAGAGCTCTGTAATTGCCAACTTTATTCTCTTTCTAGAGGAAGTTTAAGCTCTGTAGTTGCCAACTTTATTCTCTTTCTAGATGAAGTTAGAGCTCTGTAATTGCCAACTTTATTCTCTTTCTAGAGGAAGTTAGAGCTCTGTAATTGCCAACTTTATTCTCTTTCTAGAGGAAGTTAGAGCTCTGTAATTGCCAACTTTATTCTCTTTCTAGAGGAAGTTAGAGCTCTGTAATTGTCAACTTTATTCTCTTTCTAGAGGAAGTTAGAGCTCTGTAATTGCCAACTTTATTCTCTTTCTAGAGGAAGTTTAAGCTCTGTAATTGCCAACTTTATTCTCTTTCTAGAGGAAGTTTAAGCTCTGTAATTGCCAACTTTATGCTCTATGCTTCTATGCTTCTATGCTTTATGCTTTATGCTTCTAATCATTAATTAAAGCTGCTCTTCTTCCCAGCTTCTTAGCCTTAATCAACCACTGGTTGCAACATATTCTCACTCGCAACTCGTCAAATCCGGCAGCTTTGTCACAACCCATTTGCGAACACTTTTTAACACTCTGGCTACACGTCTGGTATCCTTTCTCAGCGTGCAGGGGAGGGTTAGGCAACAAAACTACTTAGTTAGGTTGAGAAAAAGATTGTGGTTTGGTTGTTATGTAATTTAGGATTAGGTTTGGGTTAGGGTTAGATGATAGTTAAGTACATTACATTACGCTGACTGTTGGTTTCACACGGGACATGAACAGCCGTCTCCTGGATGAAAGTCCTGTGTTTGTTTGACCCACCTTTCCTCCCTATAGAAGGTAAAATGAACATAGGCACTCTTAATACTACATCATCTCACAATGTCTCATGCAGTCTCTAAAGGGTGCCTTGTGCATCGGTATCAGACACTGATTGTTGAGTTGGAAGTTAGAAAGTGCTGAAAGGGGGACTACAACAGAGATGCTATAGGTACACCCAGTTTGCCAAAATGAATAAATGCTGATATTGGCTTTGATCATTGGTGGAGAATTGGTGGAGTTGTAAGTCTACATCCTTCACGTTCCACTTCCGGGATTTTTCCGGTACTGCAGGAAATTCTGCCGGATGCATGTATTTTCCGTTTCCTTCCGCTTTCTTTGTGTTGGGATTTTAAATTCAGTGGATTTATGAGGACTATGGTTACCTGCTCCTCACATCTCTGCACGACTATTTTGCATTGCCCATAACAATTCAGATTAATTTAAAGAAATGCTATTAAACCAGAGCACGTTTTCCTCCCATCCCCAAATGCTATGTGGAGTAGCCAGACCCTCTTTGGGAGGAGGGTCTGGCAAAGCGAGACTATAAATTACAAACTGAAGAACAAAACTATCTGATAAACATCACAAAGAGAAAAATAGGACTCAAACTTTTGCTCTTACTGTTTTCATCTCATTTTGTATCAGTTGGGTCAGTATAATTGTAAAAAGGTTCTTTAAAAACGTCACTATCTATCTACGGTCATTACCTTGGGAAAATCCTTTGCCACCATAAATCATAGTTCTGCGCAGACATGAATACATTCAGAGTCATACGTATAGGAATTGGTTTACGTTGGGGGGCTGTGAGCTGAAAAGGTTGAGAACCATTGAACTGTTCCCATTCTGGGCTCGGTGCCATCATGGCACGGCTCCATTTCCTGTCAGAGAATTCGTGAGTGTTTTCCGGTGGATATGAGCGGGGGGGCACGTTTCCAAAAGAGCCCCCAAAACAGAGAGCATCCAAAATCTCTGAAACCCAGTTCAGAACAATGATTTGCGACAAGACCAGTCGGTCTGCAGCATTTGGAAACCCGCCAGTTCACACCAGTGAGACGAGACGCTGTATCATCTCCATGACAACGACTCTGTACTTCCGTTCTAACTTCCGACTTTTGGGCTTTTTTGTAGCTGGATATATCATTTGGTATAATATAAATATGAATGTGGCTAACGTTAGTGATCGTAAGATGCTTGCTACAGTTGCATTTCTAGTGATTTCTCTGATTGGATGGAGAAGTCCGAAAAAAAAGAATCGCCTTATCACTGTTTGAATATTTGTAAAACGCACATACAGATGTAAAGGGTGACCAATAGCATTGACTTATGAAACAAAAACAAAGATGAAATATGGGGATACAAGGTTTCCACCCAATAGCAACATAATGTATTATTGAGACTGAATGATTTACTGTGCAACTGAAAAGCCTATATCACAAAAAAGATGAGTCTTTCCTAATATATAGATGAAGTTGTGACTAAATTATTCTTCCAGTACAGTAGAGAAGTCTATTCTGACTACGCAGTTTTGCAGTGGTTCCCAAACTGGGGATCGGGGCCCCCCAAAGGGCTCTCAAGATAAATCTAAGAAGTTGCAAGTTGACTAACAAGGTAGGGAAGTTGAAGACATACCGCTATATTTTTTGTTTTATAATTTTCTTCTTTCTTGTGTATTATTGTGAATTTTACCTCTAAAAAAAATGTAAAAACAAATCTGAGAAGGAAAACAATAACTCTTTAGATTAACTAGTCACAACTGGTATAGTACAGTACATCTGTGATGAGGACAACGGTCATGAACCACTGTTACAGTCTGAACTTGAGTGCAGAGATCTGTGTCGACGGCAGCTAAAATGAAACACCAATCAAAGATCAAATTATAGAATCGCACAAACCTGATGGCTGTCGAACAAAATATGTGAAAGGTTTGGTTTCACAATGTCCTCCATGTGAGGAAACTGACCTACAATGCTCTGAAATGACTGTTAATATAAAATGTGACGAGAAAGTATGGTCTTTTTAAAGGTTGACAAATAATATAAGACCTACTGTAAGATGACTAACTAACTGCTGTCTGTTGCTACAGTAACAGCTACTACAGAAGTGTGACAGAAATGTCTGAACTTTAGGTTTTTTTGCCAACAGATGCTCAGCATGTTGCGGATTATCCTGTCCTGATCCTAATCATAAGCTGTTTTTGGCCAGAGAGGCCACAATAAGCCACAATGTAGTCCTGGTTCAGCATTTAGTCACCTTTATTTGCAGCAGTTGTACCAAAGGGGATGTTCTTTACTGGAATTATACAGACAACATTGATCCTGCAGGACTTTGTACTGTCAGCAGCCTAAATAGTCACACAACAAAGAACAGTCATTGGGGGGCAATATTGCTTTTACATGCTGTTTAGTAACACTTGTACTGTGTAAAAAATGCTGTGCATATATTATGATAAAAATAGGAGAAAGAAAGGGGACTCCATTGCTCCCTGGTGACCACAACAGTTGGACTTAATGACCCATAAAGCCTGCAAGCAAAGCTTTATGGGATTTTTAAGCACGGATGCAATGCATCTTTGACCAATCAAATTGCATAATTACCAGCAAATAATTCCTGTGGACAAAACTGTGAAATGGGTTGTCACTGCAGTCGAGGGGAAACCTTGTTGTTGTAGAAATTTTCAATTTTGGACAATGCACTGCAGAATATTACCAAGCTTTTAAAGACCATGCTATCAATGACCCTATTCCTATTCAAATCCTAGAACAAAATTGCAAGTAATACATCAGATTGAAAGGTTTCAAGGAAAACATCAGTTTTGTTATACTAGACGCCAATGGTGACACATTTTTATGTTTTAAGTACAAAGAGTTCGACCATCAGTACTGTATGAACGACGATCCTGGACTAATGGAATACGCACGATCTTTAATGGACCTTTAATAGACAACGCGTGAAGTTGAAGGACTACACATGACCTCGAATGGACTACGCGTGATCTTTAATGGACAACGTGTGATCTTGGAAGAATTCCACGTGATCTTTAATGGACTGTGCGTTATCTTTAATGGACAACGCAATGATGGAAGTACTCTGCTCCCCAATGACCAGGCTTGACACCTGTTTCAAATGTAAATATATTTTACAGGCTGTACAGTTTTATCACTTCAGTGGGGGGACATAATTTGTTCAATGGAATCATTAAATACAGTACAAAAAAGAAATTACTGGAATTATTTTTCATGTGTGGGCTTCCTGGTCTTCCTAATCAGCATTTAAAGAGAGCACATTACATATACGGTACATAGACATGGACTGCAATTAAAAACTAATAGCTCTCCCCAGGTATTTGATTATACATTTGTACAGAAATAAATCTTCTAATCTAAAGCTTAGCTCCAAAACCATAGCCACGGCTCTCATGGTATACACTGTGACACATCTGCATTTCAACCAGTTCAAACGTTCACACCCCACAACTTGTAGTTCTCCCACTGATGAAGGCACAAACGCACTGGCAGCGATAACTGACTACTTATAAGAAAGAAAAAAATAGAAATATTTAAGTTAAGAAACAAATGAACTGAGTGATTGATCTGGGTGAGTCAGGCAAAATAGTCCAATCTGATGGTGCTTTAAACTTGAAAGCACGCCTCCAAATCTCTTCAAAGATTCTAGCCGCAATAAAGAAAGGTTGCTGAGTGTGTCTGAGTGAATATAATGATCCAAATGTATTGTATTGTATTGATTCAGTGCCTTACTCCAAGTTCTCTCTTAACAAGAAGCGGCCACTTCAGCAGATTAGAGCAAGTGGTGTATTTAATAGCTCTGGCTGCTTTCTTTCATGCAGATGATGTGCGGGCAGCCTGGAACCATGGAACCACATTTAAAAATGCATTTAAAGTCTGCAAGAAAACTGAGAGCATGAGGGTAGAAATGGCTGAAAAGCTTGCTGTTTATATGGAGCGCAGCGTAAGTTCATTCATGCTTCACATTTCTCTCTCTCTAAACAGTAAAACCAACCAGATTGTGTCACAATCTCTATTACGCGGTGTTGCATTCAGACTTTAACCCTCATGTAGGCCTCGGGTCTAATTGACCCTATATCAATGTTTTTCAATAGCAATGTTCTTTTTAACTACCCAATTAAGACGCCCAAGACGATGGTGATTGATTTAAAGAAATGCCAATAAACCAGAGCAGAGAAGAAGTACAGCCTCAGAGCTAGCAACTATGAGCACAATTTGGATCGTGCAACAAAGTCAGGCCTGCTCGTTTCTTTCGGGGAATGATTGTAAAGTTTTACAAAGAATATGTTTACGGCATTAACTCTCTAACTCTCTAATTGGTGGGATCGCTGTGTAAGAAGTACACACTTACAATTGAAAGAGACAATGAGGTTCAGCCATGTATACAACTACTTTAAATAGCTCACGTTGCTGTACTGTGTAAACAGTTAACTGAATTTAATATTGTATTTGATGTTTTCTTATGCGGGTTGCAAATGTTCCAAAAAACAAGACCAGACCAGACGGTTTTACAGGGCTCAGACCCGCCTGGGACGACAGAAGACGACCCAGAGCGTTGTTTTCCTCTGCGGGATTATGATGCGTTGAGCCAGACCAAGACACACACACACACACACACACACACACACACACACACACACACACACACACACACACACAGCTGCCGGACAACAACAACAAAGAAAAAGGTGCTTTGACTCATGCACGCAAGTGGACCTGCAGGGTTATTGTGCAGAATATTTGACCCATACTGCAGAGTTCAAACCAGCAAACATCTGCATACTAGACAGGCATAATTATATTTTTTATATTGCTAAGTTTTGTATATTGATAAGTATTGAATAGTTTTTTGCACATTATCTTTTTTTTTTTGCTAAACTGCTGTAAGGATATTTCATGCTTTGAGTATCTATCTATCTATCTATCTATCTATCTATCTATCTATCTATCTATCTATCTATCTATCTATCTATCTATCTATCTATCCTGCCAGCAGTTCCAGTAACAGTCAGCTTAGTGTAACAGTGGGAGAATGTTGCGTTGATTCTGTTTTCTATTGATTAAAATGCACCAGTGATTGATGCCCACGTTGACGCAATATCTTTTTGGCCTCATTGACGTTGCCGCCCAGGGCAGCGTTGACATTCACGGCCGGTATTGATTAAACCTTCCCACATTCACGCTTAGAAATATAATAAAGAATGAATTCTCTTTTCTTCAAAGCACAGCGGACAGCAGGGGAGAAGCTGAAACTCCAGGAGAACTCCACACCTACTGTCCTGGTACTTTTACACAAAAGACAATGTGGAGTGGATTCTGTAATTTTTCCGCCTTATTTCACTGAGAAATTGTCTTCCCCTTGTTAGAAATTGGGGAGTGTTGCATGTCTAGCGAGATAGAGAGAGGAGGAGGAGGAGGAGGAGTGAGAAAGAGCGAAGGAGGGAGACAGAAATAATAAAGAGAGGAAAGATGCTCAAGGGGGTGAAAAGGAGTGGGAGGTAGAGAAAGTGTGTAGAGTGAAAATGGAGAGGAAGACGTGAGAAAAGAGAGGGATAAACTGAGACAGAATGGGAGAGAAAATGGGAAGTGGAGGAGAAACAAGGCAGAGAATGGCTGCAAATAAGTAAACGATAGAGGGAGGAAGAGGAAAATGTGGCGGTTGGTGGATGGGCTGTCAACCTCACTCAACACTGAATCATTGGCTTTTACTGTTATTACTATGACGTGAGCCAACTAGCCATGCTAACACGATGAGTCAAAGACATGGTGATTATAATGAGTCAGTGTGTGAGGAGGCGGCACACTTCATCTGGACGGCCATCACACAGATTATGTCCTCAAGCCCGGGGCTCGGAGGAAGGGCTGTTTATTAATCTTTCGTTTATAGACGGAATAGAAGTCAAAGATCAACCCCGTCTGCTCTTTGTCAGTAACACCTGTCAAACCGGGTTAAAGTGGGTTCTGGCAGGTGGCGGAGCCCAGGGTTGTCTCATATCATGTATGTACTGTTACGAATGCACTAGTCTCCCATTGGCAGACCTTCCTCCACAGCGCTGCAGAGGAGGGTCTGGCTAGTTAACACAGCATTCCTGGATGTGAGAAACACGCGCTCTGGTTTATTGGCATTTCTTTAAACCAATCACAACAGTCTTGCGGAGATTAACTGGATATAGATACACATATTTTCTAATTTAACCCTCGAGTTGTCTTTGCGTCAAAATTGAAAAACAACACTTTTGTTGAGGCTTTTTATAGATGTTTTTAACTTTTTCTTACGTTTTTGTCCCCTTTCCAACACGTTTTTTTTTTCAACGTTTGTCACTTTTTGTTACGTTTTGAACACTACGTAACACTGACTTATTAACTGTAGTTTTACAGTTATTTTTGGATTTTGTAGTCAATAAACCTCATTTATAGGAAATTATACCTAATGTTTGAGTTAGAAAAGAAGAAATTAGGAATTATTGAGACTAAAATTGAAGGAATGGATGTTGATGATAATCACAGACTGGAATATGTCAACTTTTACTCTCAATACTATTTCAAAAACACTTCCATTTTTCTTTTTTAAATGCTATAAAATTGAATAAGACCCTTCAAAAATGAATGAAAATAGAGATTTGTACTTGGCAAAGAGCGTTGTGTGGAATCAATCATGTTATTTTGGGTAAGTACAATTGGGCATTTATAATTACGTTTTCCTATATATATAAATCAATGTTCTTTTTATAAAAAGAACATTGATTTAGGAACACGCCAATTTGACCCGAGGACAACATGAGGGTTAAGACGGAAATGTGAAACGCAGTTTCCCAAATTTTAAGAGTGTTCCTAGCAGCAGCCAGCAGCTGGTTTCAGGTAACCAGCCACAGCACCAGGTTAGTTAGCGACGAGCTAGCGACAAAAGTAGAACATCTGCTAAAGAGCCAGATAGGAGCCATAAAGGAGAATGAATATTGGACTTACATCCACCAGATGGACACAAACTTGACTCCAACTCAATGCTCATGTTGCTCTGTGTCTGCTGGATGTGGATGTTCGTGCTAACGCGAATGACACGATGACTTTCTAACAACATAAATCACAGATGTGGCTCTTCTGTTGCCAAACGGCTTGCAGAAGAAAATCAATGGGGTGATGTTACGAGCACACAATGAACACATTAAAATCCACTTTAACGTATTTAATGTCCCCTTTCACCCCCTCAACACCACCATCCAGCCAAGAGAAGTCCACCAATGAAAGCTTTTCCCATGTACTGTATTGCTTTATATCTCAAGAGCCTAACGTGGCGGAAGGGAAACATGCCCTATTGGGTATCATAATGTGAATGATGAAAGATTAGGGATTTTTAATCCACTTTACAAACACTTAATACACACTGTAACTCACTTTTTTCCCATTTACTACCATTTACATTTTCTTAGGGCTGGGAAATATATCCATATCATATAGTATCCACACATGAGGCTAGTTATCATCTTCAATGTTGGATATCATAATGTCGTGTTGTCGTTTCTTGGTTTTAAAAGCTGCATAACAGTAAAGTGATGTAATTTTCCTACCAGACTTACTTGCTGTTTTTTTATTTGCCTTTACCCAATAAGTCATTGTATCCACATTATTGGTGATTATTCAACAAAACTCATATTGTGTAAATATTTTGTGAAGTCACCTACAGTCCGCCCTACAATATCACTGCAATATTGACATTGATCTATCAAAAATGCTAAAGACCACGAAAGCCTGTGTGTCAGGAGTCCTCTGAGGCTGCGACTCCATTCCTCATTCTAACCCCAACCGGTCGCCAGACACCGCCTACCAAGAGCCTGGGTCTGGGTCTGGGTCTGGGTCTGGGTCTGTCCCAGGTTTCTTCCTAAAAGGCAGTTTTTCCTCGCTACTGTTGCACTGTTGCTTGCTCTGGAGGAACTACTAGAACTGTTGGGTCCTTGTGAATTCTGGAGTGTGGTCTAGACCTACTCTATCTGGTCTAGACCTGCTCTATCTGGTCTAGACCTGCTCTATCTGGTCTAGACCTGCTCTATCTGTAAAGTGTCTTAAGATAACTCTTGTTATGAATTGATACTATAAATAAAATTGAATTGAAATTGAATTGAATTCCTCCACTGACATTTTTTGTTCTTGTCATTAATCCAAATATTGTATGACATAACAATGGTTACAACCCGCCCAATAATCAGAACTGGGGTTATTTTTCTGATGTTTTATTTCTTTTTTAAGGTTTTTGTCTCTTTTTTTTTAGAATGCTTTCCTTGCTGACCAATTTAATATGCTTTGGTTGCATTTTCCAACATTTTTGCTGCTTTATAAAACTTTTTTTGTAGATTTTTTTTTGTTTCTTTTGCATTTTTCAAGATTTTTGGACTATATTTGAGGGTTTTTTTAACAGTATTGTTGGCTTTTTTTAGTATTTCTTTTGAATTTGTTGACGCTTTTTTGACATTTGTCACCTCTTGACCCTTTTGTGTGAGACATAACTTGTTTCCGTTGCTTTTTCAACGTGTCCCAGGACCACCGTCGTCCTGCTCCGTCTCGTTCTTCCACACGTTCTCCCTCTGTTTCTCCTTGCTTTGATCTCGTCTTTCTCTGTCATTCACATGCTCACTTATAGTCTAACATTTGAAATAGAGCCATCTGTTTTCAGCTTTCATGCACTAGTTTGCCATTTCTTTAACCTCTATCGTCATATTTTGTCTCTTTCCACATATTAAGAAATCACCTGTAAGAGTGGCATTTTCTTTTATGTGTGTATTTATTTCTGTCTGTGACTCATTTTCTACATCCTGTTCCCCACATGCAGCAGTCGTTGCAGTAGTTGGTGTTAGTCTGAGCACAAAGGACTCTGCTAAAGGAATGATATGGTGGATCCAGTACAGGCTAATCCCATTCACTGCTCAAAAAAAACGGACGGCCTCGGGAAAAAGTTGTCATCTAGATAAATGGCATTGTATCACAACGTACTGTAGGCAGGACAGAAACGATTGTAGTGTCGTGAATGCTCTCACTGTCACTTTCTGAGAATAATTGAGAAGCCCAAAATATATTTTTTAAATAATCTTAAATCCACTACAAGCATATATCTGTCATTTGCCTCTAGGAGGGGATTTAAGCAGTGATAAACCCTGAAGGAATATTAAGAGTTTGACACGAAGACGATAGGACTGGGAGGAATATTACACCCCACAAACTGCTTAGGAGGCAGCAGGGATCTTCAAAGTACTTCCTAACCCCAAATTTTCCAATTAAAACGCAAAATCCTTTCATGTAGTTGTTTTTTTTTTTCCTCTCCGTCTTCCTGCAGAATGATGTGAAGTTGAAGGAGCTCCTCTCTGTCGGGGAGTTCACGCTGATAAGGAATGATGCAGCGAGTCTATAAGGAGCTTCACTTGCTTCGCTTGGTCCAAATTTAAATACGTTTGGTTGGAATCACACAGAGACACACATTTTGAAATGCTAATTAAATGTGTTGTGGATGCTAAAAAAGTGAAGATGTTTGCTGAAAGAAGACCGCAGACGTGCAATAAGAGCAGCTAGAAAATCTCTACAGAAAGTTTGAACTTGGAGAAAATCTACAGGCACAGTCTCCTTATTAAGCTTGGCTATTATAACATGACTCGTCTTTACCTTCAACGTTATGGCTTACTCTCTGAAGGAAACAACACACTAAGGTGAAACTTAGTGAAAAGAAGAAATCTTTAAAAAAAAAATCTTTGTGGAAAAGAATGACTTCTTTTATTAAATCCAAAAAGGAAGAAACAGGAATAATGTAGTCTTGTGTTGCCAGACCTTCCTCCACAGCACTGTTAAAGAAGGTCTGGCTAGTGCACACCAGCATTCTGGGATGGGAGAATAATGTACTCTGGTTAATTGGCATTTGACAATAGTTTTGGGCGGGGCTAAGGGCTGGACAGCGCCACGGTGCCTCTGCAAAATAGTCTTGGGTAGGAATGTTTTTTGGTGGTGAAAGAAGGCGGGAGGTACCGGACATCCGGCTGAAAAGAGGGTCATCTGGCTGAAAAGAGCGTCATCTGGCTGAAAAGAGCAACATCTGGCTGAAAAGAGCGTCATCTGGCTGAAAAGAGCAACATCTGGCTGAAAAGAGCGTCATCTGGCTGGAAAGAGCAACATCTGGCTGAAAAGAGCGTCATCTGGCTGAAAAGAGCAACATCTGGCTCTTCAAAAGAGCAACATCTGGCCACTCTGATTGGTCCGTTAAGCAAACCAATTACAAACCACAACTTCAAGCCAGACTAGAAGGATTTTCATGTGATATGTAGTCTACATCGACTACATTCCAGGATTGCTCCGAATGTCCATCACCTTCCTCTTTCTTTGTGTCTCTGGTGGATTTCTGCGGACTATGGTTACCTGGTCCTCAGATCTCTGCAGGGTAAATCCAGACAGCTAGCTAGACTATCTGTCCAATCCGAGGTTTCTGTTGCACAACTAAAACTACTTTTGAACAAACATGTTCCACCAAAACAAGTTCCTTCCCGAGGCTGTTTTGCAGCGGCACCGTGGCTCCGTCTGGCATTTAGCACCGCCCATGACGACTGTGATTGGTTTATAGAAATGGCAATAACCCAGAACAATTTTTCTCCCATCCTAGCATGTTGTGTGGACCAGCCAGACCTCCTCCACAGCACTGTGGGCCGAATTTTGGTGAGAACATAGGGACGCTCTCGAAATAGACGTATATGCAAAAGTTACAAAGATATTTTTACAGTTAATCTTCATTCACTGTTTACATGCTGATGATGATTTACAAAAAATTGAGTGACACTATACATCATTAGAGTACGGGACTGAAGTTGTAGTGAATAAAGTTTGGAAAAAAAAAAACCTGCTTCATTGAAACTATACAAGAAAAAGTATACTTTGCCCTTTTGCATTTCATGAATCAACTCAGGATGTTAATCATCCTGGACTGACCTTCTGGCTAAGGACTTTGGCTCCATCCTACATGTCAAGATGGCCATAAACAATATTCGGAGCTCTCTGTGGCTGTAATAGTCTCACCTTCCATTTCTAAAAAATCTTCATTTACATATGAACAGACCCTCAAATGCCTCCCAACAAATCATGTGTGATTACCTGCCTCTCTGATGGATGAAAGCCTCCTCAGCCCAGAGACTCGGGAGGAGGATGAGGTAAAGGAGCTTTTAATGACCATCGATTCATGTTTTCTTTTATGCAGCTCTCAGCTAATCGGCAAGCAAGATTCAAAATATGAATCTCATTCGCAGTGAGTTCCATTAAGAGATGTGAACACGTCAGACCAAAATATCACAGGCCTGATGAGATGCGGATTGGAGCAAAACAATCTTAATACTTTGTGGAGTGCGTGATTCTGCATTTTGGATAATTTGAATGAATACATAGACTGTATGGAACAAGGCGGCTGGACACACCTGTCCTTATAGTTTAATATTGTTCTTGGGTTTCTTCTAATGGTTGTAGCTGAGCCCTTAGTTCCAATTATGGGAGATCTGAAAAGTTTTGTATGCATTAAATAAACTTTAAGGGCCAAGATGCATTTAGGGCGTGTCTAAATCCACTTTTGCTAGTTTTCTGGGTCCGTACGCCGGGCGCCAGGTTCAAAAGAGTTGCACTTAGTGTCTTCATTAATTATAGGTGTGTTTTGGGCGTAACATGCAATCAACCAATCAGAGTGTCATCTCCCATTCCCTTTAAAAGCCAAGCGTGTTTGGACCTTGGTGCATTGCTATTATGATGGCAGATTTGCACCGTCCTATTTTAATTTGCATGTGTGTGTGCTCCTGCTCTTCCCTGTGTGTGTAACAAGCATAGTGTGTGCATGCTCTGCATAAGCCTAGATGCATTTTACTAATGTGCTGTTAAAATAACAATGAAATGCTGCACTATTGATTGTAGACCCGGTTATTTTTGGTCAGCATGATCACTTCCTGCTGCCTCAAGATAGAAATACGCCAAGAATTCACCTGAACACACCTCCCTGTAAGACCAGCATGCCCATGGGCTCAAAGACGGGCACAGGTGCATTTGCTATTTAAATGAAGTGGGTGCTGGATGGGAAATTGACAACTGCGTCGGTCTTAAACTGGCAAAAAAACACTTGATTTGAGATTTGTGCTGTGCTGCAAGATGGGGCTCTAAACCTCTAAAGGGGAAAGTGTGCATACCTGTTCTGAATGGACACACTTAAAAGTGGAGCAAAAAGCCTGCAGTCAAAGCAGCCCCCCTGCCTCGATGATGTCTTTTGTGTGCCATTGTATTGTCGATATGCAAATTAAACGTACAACGCAGACATTCAGCCAGTCTCTCCTTTAAGACCTTTGTGATGTTGCACTCAAGTAGGGAAACAAAATAGAGAGAGAGAACACACCTGGCCTTACCTTAACACCTCCACACCTGCCTAATTTCTGCAGAAAATGGATGTGATTGGTAGACCTTTTGTTTCAAAAAGAATTGAAGTGTCCTTCCTTGAAAAATGCCCCCATATGGGATTGTTTAAGCAGCAATTTAACTCATTTACACGTTTCTAGTGGCGGATGCAGAACGTGACAGACGGGTGGACCAGAATCAGAGCAGTTGTCCCGAATCCAGGACAGTTTTACTAGAGCAGCAGAGTCTTGAGTCTCGAGTTGCCTGATGAAACATTAAAAACTGTTCACAGGGCTTAATTCTATAAATGTATGCATGCAGTTATTTTAGATATGTGTATGAGTGATGGGGATGTGTTTTTTAATTTGAGAAGTTTTTAATTTTGCACTTTTTGGGCTTTTTTCTGAGAGGAAATAAGAAAAACGCACAGACATATCTGTAGAAATAACTTCATAAAATAACCATTTTCTGAGTCATTTTCTTCTGGATTTTTTCTGTGTTAAGTTCAGACATGTGGCTGGGGTACTATGTTTGTATGTAGATCATGTAATATGCTTACAGTAGTATTTTTAATAATAATAATTTACTTGTAGAAATTCATTCTAACCTCTTCAGCTCTGTGTCAGTAAGACCTAGTGTCACAACAATTTAGGCGACCAAAGGGCCATAAACTGTAGCAGTTTTGAAGTGATTTGTGAAGAGGTTAAAGAAAAAGGGATATCATTATCTTATGTTATCCATGTTTAACTATACAAAGTAGTATTTTTTGTTTTTGTGAATTTCTGATTGGGCCCGACCAGGCACGCCCACATTTTCGCCCCTGGGCCTCCCGTAACTATAACGGGAGCAAAGCAGGATGTAAAGGGGGCGAAGTATATGTGCTACGACTTAAGCGTGAGGAGGGATGGTTCAAACAAACACAGGACTTTCACGCAGGAAACTAGGGTTTGTGTCTCTTTTGAAAATAAAAGTAAAGGACAAGTTTACTTTACTTTATGGAACAAACACAACGCGCGTTACAATTAGTTTTTTACTCAAACTCAATCTTTTTCTAAACATAACCAAGAAGTTATTGTGCCGTAAACTAACCACTGCTAAGGGCGTTGATTTATTACACACAACAGGGTGGTGGTAGCTCAGTCCGTAGGGTGTTGGGTTGGTAACCAGAGGGACGCTGGTTCAAGTACCTGTTCGGACCAAAGCAGAGAGGGTAGTTCAAGAGATGCCAGTTCACTTCCTGGGCTGCCAAGGTGCTCTTGACCCCCCCTCAGCCGCTCAGGGTGCTGGTCCAGCTCTGACGTCTCCGTTTGAGCATGTCTGTGTGTAGTGAGTAACAACAGAGTGTAAATTGTAATTTCCCCATAGAGGATCAAAAAGAGTAGAAATTAAATATATCCAAATACAATACTCCTTGCATCAGTAAAAAAAAAAAACATCAGTAACAAGATAGTGGATAGTCACCATGGAAACATTAATTTGTCACGTGACAACGGCTGGGGAAATTGGCAGTACTCCAATGGAAATCACAATTGCCAGATTGACTGCACTCTAGCCAAATGGATTTAGTGGGTGATTTAGCTGAATGAAACTGGGGGGGCTGGAGCCACCCCATGCCCCCCTTCTAGCACTGGTGTAGGGCTCGGGTGTCCATATACTTTTGGCCATGTATTGTATCTATCTGTAGGATTTGCTCGGGCGTATGATTGCAGGATTGAGGATCTTTTGCCCAAATATATCCTCCCTGGACTTGTGTTGCCCTTGAAGAGGATCCTATCTCTCGCTCTCTCTCTCGCTCTCTCGCTCTCTCCTCAGCAAGCACTCCCCCTCTTTGTGTCTCTCTCCATCTCTCTGGGGAAATGAAATGCTTTTTATTCTTTTATAAAAAAAAAGACTGTTTTGAAATACGTGCTAATCTGTATCCCTCATCTATAATAGATGCTTGAGTCTGTTTGCAATTCATCAACCAAATCAAACAAAACAAAACAGAAAGTACACAAAACCCCAGTAGTCTGGGGTCTGTTTACTTCTTCTCACTGGGTACAAAAGACTCCCCTGGAAACCATTAGCATGATGTACTATTAGACAAGGTGTCTAATACATACGTTACATAATCAGCCTTAAACTACTAGTAATTTGCCATTAATGTGCATCAGTGACTTCATTTGAAAAACTTCACCAACAGACTGTTAATCATCAGAAAATCTATAAAAACACACGCTATGAAAGAGTCTAATAAACTGTTGTGGAATATAAAATTACACAAGCTAGGATTTTCCCTTTTACAGTTTTTTGTCAGATTTGACATCTAGCTGCCATTAAAGGAACTCCATCTTCCCATCGTAGATTATTTCTCTGTGGTCCATCCATCCATCCATCCATCCATCCATCCATCCATCCATCCATCCATCCATCCATCCATCTTCATCCGCTTATCTGGTATTGGGTCTCGGGGGCAGCAGCTCCAGTAGAGGACCCCAAACTTCCCTTTCCCGAGCCACATCAACCAGCTCCAACTTGGGGATCCCGAGGCGTTCCCAGGCCAGGTTGGAGATATAATCTCTCCACCTAGTCCTGGGTCTTCCCCGAGGCCTCCTCCCAGATGGACGTCCCTCCACCTAGTCTTGGGTCTTCCCCGGCTCCTCCTCCCAGCTGGTCGTGCCTGGACCACCTCCCTAGGGAGGCGCCCAGGAGGCATCCTCACCAGATCCCCAAACCACCTCAACTGGCTCCTTTCGACGCGAAGGAGCAGCAGCTCTACTCCGAGCTCCTCTCGGATGACTGAGCTTCTCACCCGATCTCTAAAGGGGACGCCAGCCCCCCCCACCCCTCCTGAGGAAACCCATTTTGGCTGCTTGTACCCTGGATCTGGTTCTTTCGGTCATGATCCATCTCATACTGTTGGAAAGCTTGGTTCCCTTTCACATGGTGCCCCATCTGTAAGGAACATGCATTTGTGGGATGAGCAGCTCAGAATCACATGTCTGATAACTTTGTTATAACCATTTTCCATCAGATTCTTTAGCTCTACCTATCAAAAAGAATTCTTTCCTGTAAATAATAATGCTTAAAGGTGCAATATGTAACACTGACAGCTAGTGTTTAACCCTTGTGTCGTCTTCCCGTCAAAATTGAAAATCAACACTTTTGTTGATGCTTTTTATCGATGTTTTTGCACCTTTTTCTTAGGTTTTTGTCCCTTTTTTTAACACTTTTGATGCTTTTTTTCAATGTTTGTCACTTTTTTTTTTTACATTTTCAACACTGCGCAACAATAACTTATTAACTTTAGTTTTACAGTTACTTTTGGACTGTATGGTCACTAGACCTCATTTATAGGAAATTATACCTAATGTTTGAGTTAGAAAAGCAGAAATTAGGAATTATTTAGACTAAAATTGAATGTATATTGATGGATAATCACAGACTGGAATATTTAGTCAATACTATTTCAAAAACACTTCAATTTTAATTTTTTTAAATGCTATAAAATTTAATAAAACACCCCAAAATTAATGAAAGTAGAGATTTGTACTTGGCAAAGAGCGTTGTGTGGAATCAATCATGTTATTTTGGGGAATTACAATTGGGTAGTTAAAAAGAACATTGATAGAGGAAAATAAGTACAACATGAGGGTTAAAATAGTTACTGTAGTACAAATTCAGAATCAGAAAAGTTATTGTCATTTAGCACAATGAACAACATTTTTAGCTGCAGTTCTCCCAGTATTATACATCTAAATAAAAAAAAAGACAAGAAATAGTAAAAAAAATAGAATAGAAAAAATAGTAAAGAAATAGTTTTTGTCACTTTGTTTTCAACAATACACAACACTAACTTATTAACTCTATTTTTACAGTTATTTTTGGAATTTATGGTCAATAAAGCTCATTTATAGGAAATTATACTTAATGTTTGAGTTAGAAAAGCAGAAATTAGGAATTATTGAGACTAAAATTAAAGGAATGGATGTTGATGATAATCACAGACTGGAATATGTCAACTTTTACTACTATTTCAATTCAATTTGGTTTCAAATGCTATAAAATTGAATAAGACAAAATTAATGAAAGTAGAGATTTGTACAAAGAGCGTTGTGTGGAATCAATCATGTTATTTTGGGGAATTTCAATCAACATGATAAAATTGAACAAATAGAGACGCCCCAAAATTAATGAAAGTAGTAGATTTGTACTTGGCAAAGAGCGTTTGTGTGGAATCAATCATGTTATTTTGGGGAATTTAAAAAGTAACATTGAATATAGGACATTGACAACATGAGGACAACATGAGGACAACATGAAGACAACATGAGGACAACATGAGGACAACATGAGGGTTAAATAGTGATGAATGGAAGAAAAAAAACCATGTGTTGATCAGCCAGTCTGACTTTAACCCAAAGCACGATCTTTTTCTAAACTTAACTAAGTAGTTTGGGTGCGTAAACATAACGAAACCTTGACCGTTTCACGCGTAAATGACATGTTAAAAATTAACTTCTCTGCTTTACGTACAGTACAGAATATGAGGACAAAGAACACTGCAGTTGGCCATGTTTCCTGCCACCTCTAGGGGGCGCTAATGTGTGAAACACTCCTGTCATAAAAGAGGGGAATGAACCACCTGCATCGTCACACGGTTTGGTCGGTATTTACAGCAAATACATATATACAATATACTTTTTACTTATTTTATTGTTTACTTAAATGTTATGTTTGTCTGTGGACCAAATATCCACCGTGGGATAGAGGGAAACGTAATTTCGATCTCTTTGTATGTCTTGACATGTGAAGAAATTGACAATAAAGCAGACTTTTGACTTTTTAAATGTAAAAAAAATGTCTAATCAACATAAAAGGAAATCTTTTTAATCAACATATCTGCATCACATTTCATTTATGATCAGCATTATTTCTGGAAAAGGCATTGAGTTTTAATACATATGCAGTCAGCCATACCTGTGATGTATTAAAAATTGACTTCACGCGCACGAGGGAGTCACAGAAAATGATGCAGCATGTCAACGAGCATCTCTGTTTATAACTTCATCTCATCCAAATCAGCCCCACTCTTCCCTCTCCTACAAACGTATTAGGTTGCATTGATGAAACATCCTACTGCTGATGGCTTTGACTGTGAAAGCCGCCACAAAGAAACACAACGCTGATGTCACCGCTGATTGTGATCATTCGGATCTGTTTTAAATATTGCACTGTGCCGTAATTGAACAAGAAAGAGCAGCCACAGAGAGCTGGTAGATGAACAGCTGCAGGCGACAGGCTGCAAACCTCCATATCCTCAGCAAGGTGACACATCTTTTACACCAAGTCCTGCTGTTGTGTGGAAACTAACTCGCGCAAAAAGTGTGACACAAGACATGATATGCTTATTTTATCAATTTCCATCTCCCCTTCTTTCCTCAACCTGAGTGTTGCAGCAGCCTAAACCTAACCACATAGACTAGAGTTCTTCCGATACCGATAAAAGTATTATAAATGCTTCCGATACCAGCGTTTTAGGCGGTATTGGAGCAAATTCTAATACTTATCGGCGAGAATGCGAAAGTATACATATTTTGTAATATATAAGTATATATAAATATATAAATCTGCAGGGTGGATATGACTCACAATAATTATAGCAGTGGGTATAATGAGATAACACGAACAGTAAAGTAATGAAAATAGAACTATGATAATAATAATAGTAGTAGGAGTGCAGGGCGCAGCAGGGCGTAGAGCAGGACCACGGCAGCAACTCAACTACAACCAAGATCCACGTGCGAAGGACTCCGGGGAAGAAGCTGAGTTTGTAACATGCATTAATGGAACATGATTGCACACATATTCACAAATACATGCAGCAAGTATTTTCCTACAAAAAGTATAAGACTATTAGCAATAGCGCTATCCTGTTTGCAGTTGCAGTTGCTGCTCAATCACAGGAGCATAGCTGGACTCATTCTCCCACAATGTTGTCCAAACTTCATAACTCCTGCAATGTCTGCTTGCTCTCAATCACAGGAGCACTTTCAGTGATGGACTCATTCTCCCACAATGCACCACAGAGCGCCACAGGAAGTCATTCCTGCCTGTGGCCATCAAACTTCATAACTCCTACCTCCAAGTGTCTGACACACACACACACTTAGTGAGTTTGAAACTAGACAATATTATCTGTATATAATCTGTATATTATCTGGATATTATCTGGATATTATCTGTATATAATCTGGATATTATCTGTATATAATCTGGATATAATCTGGATATTATCTGTATATTATCTGTATATTATCTGTATATTATCTGGATATTATCTGGATATTATCTGGATATTATCTGTATATTATCTGTATATAATCTGTATATTATCTGTATATTATCTGGATATTATCTGTATATTATCTGTATATTATCTGGATATTATCTGTATATTATCTGTATATTATCTGGATATTATCTGTATATTATCTGTATATCTGGATATCTGTATATAATCTGTATATTATCTGGATATTATCTGGATATTATCTGTATATTATCTGGATATTATCTGTATATTATCTGTATATAATCTGTATATTATCTGGATATTATCTGGATATTATCTGTATATTATCTGTATATTATCTGGACATTATCTGGATATTATCTGTATATTATCTGTATATTATCTGTATATTATCTGTATATAATCTGTATATTATCTGTATATTATCTGGATATTATCTGTATATTATCTGTATATTATCTGTATATAATCTGTATATAATCTGGACATTATCTGTATATTATCTGGATATTATCTTTATATTATCTGTATATTATCTAGATATTATCTGGATATTATCTGGATATTATCTGGATATTATCTGTATATTATCTGTATATTATCTGTTTTGTGCAATAACACTGCCTTAAATTATAATGTGTAATACTCTGCTGCTACTATTTATCATTATTACTGTTCACCATTACAACTCCTTAATTATGTAAATACTGTATCAGAACAATTCCTTTAACTATGTAAATACCGTAGATATCCACAGTCCTAATATTTCTTTATTTATATTTCTACTCTGATATTTCTATACTTTATATACCAACTGTAACACAGATTCCCCTTCAGGGATCAATAAAGTATTTCTAACTCTGATTCTGAAACTTATTAGCAGCCAGTTGAACTATGAACCATAAAAGCTCAAAGATTTCCTCAAAGGGGGAACAGAGGCATGGTAGGAAGTAATGCTGGCTGTCATTATGTGATGTGTCACGTCATGGTGTCCCTGAGAAACAATTAGTCACATAACAGCAATATTCCTGTCAGGTACAGGTTTGCACATCACACTTCACCTCTCATCAACATCTCCTCTTCATGAGAAATATCGCTGTTATGAAGGTCATACACGTAACTTTGAACCACCCATGTGACCTTGCCGTGCTACTTTAATTTAATTAATTTTAATAATTGCTGTCTCTCTTAGATATTTTCATCATTAATGCCAATGCCTGTTAGTTATGTGGCACATAGCATATTTTGGGGTAAATTACACAGTATGTTCTTTAAATGTATATTTACAGAAATGACAGATGCCCACATTTAATTTATTTCTTATGTGAGTATATAGTGTCAAACTCAAAGGCTGTTGGCCAAATCCTTATTATTAATATATTTTAATTGCTAACAAACAACTCTGACCAAAGAAAACCCTGATAATAGATATATTTGTCCATTATATGCATTTAATTTTGTCTTGTCTAGTCTTATCTTCAGTCAATGTTTTGTAATGGGATCTTCGCATTAACAATGACATGTATCATTAAAGTCTTTTAATTTGGTCTTTTTTCTTTTTCACTATGTTTTTTTTCCTTTCTAACACCTATTAAATAGGACATTTCACCTGCAATCAAAAGAAAATTGAAAAGCATAGAAAAAACACTTTGGGGGGGGGGATACAACTCCAATGGTCCAAATGAAGCATGGCACTATACTGACAAGATATCTAGGCTATATTAACCATAATGTTAATACACTTCATTTCTACAGCGCCTTTGAAAAGATACAAGGTGCTTCACAAATTACCATAAGTGCAAAGATGGCAAATCATAAGGCAATACATCAAAAATTAAAGGCAAATCACACAGAAAATGCAATAAAACAGAGAATTTACAAAGTAGGCAAACACAGAGTGATAAAACAAAATGTAAAAGAGCAATAATAAAATAGATATTTATATTATACCAAGGCCAGTCTGTACAAGTGGCTTTTTAAAAGCTTTTCAAATGGCACTGGCTCAGCTGGGGAAGCAGTTTGTTCTTCAAGTTAAGGCGTGATCAATCTTTGATTTTATTCTGGACCTCGTGAGTCTAAAATGTAAAGTAGACCCAGACCCATCAGGGATTAAACGTAATCAATAGGATCTTAAATTGAATTCTTTGATGAATGGGGAGCCGGTGTGATTCGCTTCGATGTGTTCACAACCCGAGTGTTTGTGACAAGTCTCGCTGCATTCTGCACCAACTGTACACGAAACTGCTGAATCATTTAAGCAAATTCAATTATTAATCAATTACAGTCTAGGCGCCAGGAAATATAGCATTCGTTTGACTTTAATACAAATTTCAGGATTAAAAATGCACATTTTAATGTGCTGATTGAACTGGAACTACTGAAAGAAAAACTACTAAATTTCTAGCTGAGTGTTTTGTGTTTGTTGTTAATGGCCCAAGGTGGGGGTGGGAGTAGGGTGGGGGGTAGCGCTGCTAGAAATGTGATTAGGGACAGTCATTAGGACTTCCTGTTCAGCAGGAAGTTGGAAGCCGTCCAGTCCTTATTATTGGCAGCAAAGCAGCAGTGCAGAGAATCCAAATAGTTACGAGACGTAACAAAAATCAATCCATTTTTATTTGTATAGCAATTTTCATACAAAAGTCATGCAACATAAAGTGCTTCATATTTTAAAACATTAGACCTTCCTCTACAGCACTTCAGAGGAGGGTCTGGCTAGTCCACACAGCATTCTGGGTAGAGAGAAAAACTTGCTCTGGTTTATTGGCATTTCTTTAAACCAATCACAATCGTCTTAGGAGACGGAGCAACGGCGTGTCTGCAAAATAGCCTCTGGAAGGCAGCTAGCAGATAGTGAGGAGATGTTTTTTACAGTGTGTTCAGGGGACAGGCAGCTAGCAGATAGTGAGGAGATGTTTTTTACAGTGTGTTCAGGGGACAGGCAGCTAGCAGATAGTGAGATGTTTTTTACAGTGTGTTCAGGGGACAGGCAGCTAGCAGATAGTGAGGAGATGTTTTTTACAGTGTGTTCAGGGGACAGGCAGCTAGCAGATAGTGAGGAGATGTTTTTTACAGTGTGTTCTGGGACAGGCAGCTAGCAGATAGTGAGGAGATGTTTTTTACAGTGTGTTCAGGGACAGGCAGCTAGCAGATAGTGAGGAGATGTTTTTACAGTGTGTTCTGGGGACAAGCAGCTAGCAGATAGTGAGGAGATGTTTTTACAGTGTGTTCAGGGGACAGGCAGCTAGCAGATAGTGAGGAGATGTTTTTACAGTGTGTTCTGGGGACAGGCAGCTAGCAGATAGTGAGGAGATGTTTTTACAGTGTGTTCAGGGACAGGCAGCTAGCAGATAGTGAGGAGATGTTTTTACAGTGTGTTCAGGGACAGGCAGCTAGCAGATAGTGAGGAGATGTTTTACAGTGTGTTCTGGGGACAGGCAGCTAGCAGATAGTGAGGAGATGTTTTTACAGTGTGTTCAGGGACAGGCAGCTAGCAGATAGTGAGGAGATGTTTTTACAGTGTGTTCTGGGGACAGGCAGCTAGCAGATAGTGAGGAGATGTTTTTACAGTGTGTTCAGGGGACAGGCAGCTAGCAGATAGTGAGGAGATGTTTTTACAGTGTGTCAGGGACAGGCAGCTAGCAGATAGTGAGGAGATGTTTTTACAGTGTGTTCAGGGGACAGGCAGCTAGCAGATAGTGAGGAGATGTTTTTACAGTGTGTTCAGGGGACAGGCAGCTAGCAGATAGTGAGGAGATGTTTTTACAGTGTGTTCTGGGGACAGGCAGCTAGCAGATAGTGAGGAGATGTTTTTACAGTGTGTTCTGGGGACAGGCAGCTAGCAGATAGTGAGGAGATGTTTTTTACAGTGTGTTCAGGGGACAGGCAGCTAGCAGATAGTGAGGAGATGTTTTTTACAGTGTGTTCAGGGGACAGGCAGCTAGCAGATAGTGAGGAGATGTTTTTTACAGTGTGTTCTGGGGACAGGCAGCTAGCAGATAGTGAGGAGATGTTTTTTACAGTGTGTTCTGGGGACAGGCAGCTAGCAGATAGTGAGGAGATGTTTCCTGTATGTGACAACAAACACTTAAAGCAAAAAAAAAAGAGTTTAAAACACCTAACTTAGAGAAAAAGCACCTAACCCCCCACACACACACACACACACACACACACACACACAAAAGAGCTAGATTTAAATAAACCACGGTAACACACCCAGCTCAGGCACTTCACACTCTGTGGCTGGTTGAACTCAGCAGATTTGAGGTGTGAATGTGCACACTGCATGAATGTGAATAAAGAGCAAGAGTCAACCCCCGAATCAAAATTTAAAAAATAAAAAACAGAGTCCAAAATGGACTTATTTGGAATTAAGTGTCTTCACTTAGTTAGTGACCATGTAACATTTCTTTCTCTCCCTCAGCCCTCTGGATTCCTTCACTCTTTAATATTTTATATGCTATTGTAATGAGTGACAGACATGGTTGCATAAGCAAGACGATGCTCACTGCTCTACTTAACACGAGTTAAGTAGTCAAAGTCTGCAGTACTGTGATACACACATTCAATTTCCATTTCAGAGCCTTCTGGTTCTAATTTTAGAGGCAGTGGATATTAAAAAATCTGAATGAGGGACTTTCCCTCTGATGTTAAAATGTACACTACCCTTCATTAGTTAGTTTGAACCACAGTGAGAATAACACATTTTGATTAAGTACGTTTACATCACGTTTACATTATGTTTACATACACCAATATTCAACTATTATTCAGAATATGACAATATTCCCAAGTTGATTCATGTCATGTAAACAGCATATTCCCTTTGGATTTGTGAATATAGCATTTTCAGATAAAGACGTGGGATATTCTGGTATTATTCAGGTATTATTAAGGTTTTAGAGGTATTCTTTGGACATGTATACAGCTCAATCAGAATATGATTCTCAATTTGGGTTATTACGGCCACTTGCGTATTTAAGACATATGGTCAGCTCTGTACGTTGCTATGGTTTCTGTTTTTGGATGTGTACACACACATCGCTATGCCGACCTTTTCAAGAAGCTGGTTGAAGGATTGAGAGAGACACTGTGTTTGCACGGTCCAACATCCGCCACCGCTTGATAACTGAAAAATCGTATTTTGCATGGCTACATGTAAACGGAAATATAAGTGGAATATTCACTTTTATAAGCCATGTAACCAATTTAGTTGGAATATCGTCTTTTTTGTATTAAGTGCTGAAATAGCAGCAATTGCTCGTCAAGTTATCCTGATAAAAGGTGACTTTGTGCCGGGTACTGAGCACCTCAAGATGACGGTCATTTCGGCGTACGTTACAGTTAAGTATAGGCAACAAAAAGTGAGCGTTATGCGCCAACGTTAAGTTTAGGCACCAAAACGACTACTTTGGTTTAGGAAAAAGATCCTGGTTTGGATTAAAACCCTACAGAGGAACAAATACACATTTCCTGGGTAAAAGTCTTTTGTTTTCCCGGGAAATAAGCTACTGACAGGAGACAGGGTCGGGGTGGTGGTCCAGAACAGGGGGGGGGACACGGGCTCTTACAGTTGTCTGGCTCTGGCTCATTACAAAAAAACATGAGTAAAATAAAAAACACTGCATGAACTCTGCTACTGTGTGTTTATTTAAATATAGGTCCATCTACATGTAGGCCTAAGAGATTACAATAAGCCTATATATTACTATTAGGAGTATAGCATAGGGTATATGTCAAGGATGTGGAAATTAAATCAATTTTATCTGGAGTCCAATTTACTACGGCAACACTGTTCTGCATTCTTCATACAGCCTAATGGCAGTTTACGTTACTGCAAAATTAAACTGAAATGTCAACGTTTCAATCTCCACCTCTGAAAAGTGCCGATTCTTAGCCGGATTATGTCTCACCATGTTGTAAACTGTAAGGGTGAGGCTTAAAACTGAGAAGATATTTAAATTACGGTTGTTTCCAGCCGCTGCATTTATCAGTGTACGACCATTCTTACGCTCTGATTGGTGTGAGACCAACGTTTCATGAATCCCACGTGAAGCTTAAGTCTTAAGATGATTTCTGAGCTCATATCATATTAAAGTGGAAATGATGGCTCGATGGCGACGCTAGACTGAAGGTTAAGGGGAGTAAATGAATATTCATGTAAAATGTCATGACGATCTGGACACCCAGATGGACAAACTGGGCAGAAAGACATGTCACATGACATGACTGTAAACAGAGACGGGAGGGAGGTTTGACAAAACGTACTCAGGACTGAGGTGAGTGGACTCCTTAGACAAAACTATGTCAACCAGAAAGTTTAGAGAATCACAAAATATGTATATGAACTGCAGGGACATCTTTTTTGTGTCTGTGTTGGGACTTGGGAAACGGAATAAACGTGTCATCTCTGATTAGTCTGTTTTGTAAGATTACTTTTGTGGATACTTGTATTAGGAAGGTCCTGGGAGTCTGAAGTCTGATGCGTGTAAGCCATGTTTTGACACAGGTCCTAGGGTCTCTTTAAGTCCCCCGGGCTATTTTGAAGGACCTAGATAGTAGGTTCCTTCAGCCCATTGTTGTCTGTGTTTCCACCAGCGGTGTAAAGACCTGTGAGGATTAGGCAAATTAGTCTGCTGATGTAGAGCATAAAGCAACATGACAGGATGAGGGCTGCTGTTGGTCGCAGGCGTAAACACACTCTGCAGCCTGTTGTTCAGCGTGCCCACCTGTTTCATCTAAAAAACACAAAAAAGGCACATATTCAAGCATTTGAATAGTGAATAATAAATGAAATACAGACATCAGGGTGCAGTTTACACATTGAGTTGGACACTGAACCACTACTGAGAAACTATGTGAATCTGAATGTGCTTTGTAATTGTTTGCTGTGTGTGCGTGTGTGTGTGTGTGTGTGTGTGTGTGTGTGTGTGTGTGTGTGTGTGTGTGTGTGTGTGTGTGTGTGATTTTATATTCATATACATTCATGCTTTTGTGTGAGAATCCTTGTGTTTTTGTTCAGGAATTTCACTTTATCCACATTTGCATTTATTTATTTGTGTGCGTATGTGTGTGAATTTTTAAATAGGTGGGCGACTGGAGAGGTAGAACAGCTCAGCTGGCATATTTGTCTGTGTGTGTGTGTGTGTGTGTGTGTGTGTGTGTTTGTATGTGTAAATGTGGGGCATAGTATGAGGCCCTCACTTTTCCTCAATGTGTGGCAGGCAAAGACACACTCAAAGACGTAGCTCTGTATGATCTTCCAACGAGACTGGCATTTTGTCCAGTTTTTTTGGTTGAATTCTGGATGTTTGTATATGAATTTGGGGACAAATTTAGTTCAGACTGGCTGCTGTTTTGTGTATTCTGTTAGGAAGTGCATGTCTGTCTTAACTGTCTCTCTATCTCTCTCTGGCCTGCTTTTACTTTTAATGTTATCGTACAAAGGGAAATGTTCTTCTCGTCCAACAACGGTCACAAATTGATACTAGAGAACTTCCTTGTTTTATGGTTTATGAATGAGTTGAAGCAGCCCGATGATGGGTGGAGAAATAAGAACCTAATATAGACCCTGTTCCCTGCAGGCGAAGTGCAACACGTTCCTCAGAAGGTTCCCAGTTCCTGCCGTGTTGCCGCCTGGGGGTATTTTTCTGAAAGGTTTTTCTGGGAAGACCCAAAAGTTCTGTAAGAAACCCGTAAAGTTACCTCAGATTGTTTCCACCAAGTCCATTTTTGGGCTCCACTTAATGGACTTTTTTTTGGCTCCAACTGTTTGGTTTGTTAGTTCTCCAATATAAAGCTTCTACTAATGTTTGAGTGAGTTTGTTGTTTCCAAATGTATTCAGAAAGAGAGACAGCTTCTATGCAAAGATCTTCTCTGGTCCCTGGTATATCTTTAAATAATAAAAGAGTCCAGTGTGGAAAACAAAAGCTTCTCTAGGATCTCATCTCCTCTCCTCTCCTCTCTCCTCTCCTCTCCTCTCCTCTCCTCCCTCTCTCTCCTCTCCTCTCCTCTCCTCTCCTCTTTCATGTCCTCCCTCTTTCTGTTGCAACATCACTTTTTGCTCTTATGTAATCAAGTGCACCACATGTGCCGGCTGAGCTGTTCTACCTCTCCAGTCGCCCACCTCTTTAAAAATACACACACATATGCACACAAATGAATAAATGCAAATGTGGATATAGTGCAATTCCCAAACAAAAAGAATTCTTAAACAAAAGCATGAATGATACAAACCTAATACACACACACACACACACACACACCCAAGAAGATTTGCCAGCTGTTCAGCGTCTTTGCACAAT
Source organism: Percina caprodes (assembly GCA_013375575.1). Classification (NCBI taxonomy): domain Eukaryota; kingdom Metazoa; phylum Chordata; class Actinopteri; order Perciformes; family Percidae; genus Percina; species Percina caprodes. Next base: position 71,100 of record JABXJD010000130.1, read on the forward strand.
ACCCTTCCTGTTTGAGCTGTCAGGTTATATGAACTAAGAGATGTAAAACACAGCATCCTTTATGAATTAATTATGGCTAAAAATAGCAGAGAGAGAGAGAGAGAGAGAGAGAGAGAGAGAGAGAGAGATTCTTGGTCAATGAGGGTAATTATCAAGATTGGACTTCATGGCCGTCATGATTACAACAGCAACAGCAGTTAAGTACTGTGTGTGTGTGTGTGTGTGTGTGTGTGTGTGTGTGTGTGTGTATGTGTGTGTGTGCGCGCAGAGAGATGCAACACATCAGTACAGCTCAGTAACATCTCTGGGTTTGTTCTGTCATTGTCACTTAACAGTTATAGCAGCTCTGCTATGGGATTTTATATATATATATATATATATATATATATATATATATATATATATATATATATATATATATATATATATATATATATACATATATATATATATATATATATATGTCTAGTCTTTTAAAGGCGATTAGACTCCATGGCTATACGAATATTTTGTATATCTATATAGGGGTAGAGAACCATCAGACTCCCGCGATGGAGTCTAGACAATAAAGGAGCCCGAAGACCAGACCGAAGGAGGCTCTGGACCAGTCAGCTGGAGTAGAGGACTAGAGGTGGTGGGGGGTGGAGGGTTGCACTCTTTGCCTGCAACAACAGCTGATAGCAAAGGGAGAAACAGAGTTAAAGCAGGGTTGTGACTCTGTAATTGGGCCCTGCCATTAGTGTACGATTCTGATTGGTTGAGCAGGAAGGTGACCCGCCTCCAACAGCTGATTGGAGGTGGAGCATTGATTAAGAGTGAGGTCTTCCTGAGAGGATTTCCACTGAGATACATTTCAATCAGGAGAGACTAGCTGCAGATATGCGACAATTATACCCAGCATGATAAAATATACATTTATTAGGATAACAGCTGATTAATTTAGTATAATAATTTAATAGTTAGGTCTTCCTGAAAGAATTCACGCTGAGCTACATTACACAAAACACATGCGCAGCATTTAGAAAACACGCTCCAATACACACAACACAACCAAATACATGAACGCACTGCAAATATAGAAACGATGCAAAAAGAAAAGCACACAAACCCCAAAAACAAATGCAACAAAACAAACCCGCCCGCTGCATCGAGTTTCTCTAGGGGGCCTCTAGGGGGAGCGCTAAGTGGAACGGCTTGGTTTTCAACCTCAGGGTAGTGATCGATCCAAATATCGATAATTTGGATACCAACGTTGGTATTGATATTGATCAATACAGTGTAATGAGATCGATACTATAGTTTTAGTCTCTCTCCAGCGTGTACTCCTTCATCAAGGAGGCGACCTGGCTGGGTGTCTCAGCACAGAGCAATCACACTTTGCTCCCCCCCCCCAACTCTTGTAATTCGATGTTGAACCGTCACGTGACTGCGGCGCTAGGCAAGCAAGCAGCCAGGCCAGGCTGCACACACACACACACACACACACACACACAACAGGACAGAGACAGAGCAGGAGAATGGCAGAGAGGAAGAGCAGCGCTGTGTGGCTATAGTTTTAGGGCAAAAATTAAACAACAACAAGCTGTATAACTTGTAAAAAGCTTGTAAGATACAGTTTTTACACAACAAATGTATATAAGCATAAGAAAACTTTGTCCTGGGTTTAAACTCATTAATAATCCAAAGGAAAAATCACAAAAAACACTTTAAAGGTCATGAAAGCTCATGCAGATTCAGCAATTTGATGATGAATGTATACTACCTTAATTATTAAAAATTGTGCTTGTGCGACTCCCAACAAAGATGGTACAGAAGTGAGATGCCTCACTCTGTAACTTAAGCAGAGAGCTCAACACACAGGGTGAAAAGAGGAGCTGCAGCAATGTGCATTACAACAACTATATGGTGTTAAACCTATTCTGGTACAACCTCTATGTACAATTATGAACCTGAAAATGGCACAAAAGTGAAGTGATTAAATGTTAATTTGTTATTGCCAATCGTTCCAAACCTGGAATAAAAAATACCAGATGCAGACTTTTGAGAAACATCTCCACAAACTCCGGCCTCCAGAATTAACATCAGATTGAATCAATTGACTCAGTCAGAGGAAAACTTGGACCATTAAAGGCTTTCTCCCCACCGGAGATAAAAGTAACTGAGCAGAGGCAGGGATATGTAGACCAGAAAGGGGGAAATCCCACACATCCCCCCCAAAGATGCGCACCCTGCTACTTTCTATATTAACAAAAAAACTATTTGTATGCTAAGCTAGATATTTGTTTATAGTTATGAATGATATCAGAAGCATTGGTATCAGATTGAAACAATTGACTCAGTCAGAGGAAGACATTGACCGTTAAAGGCTTTCTTGTGTGGTTTTAAGAAGCTTTGGGGGCTGTCTGCGGTGCTACACTGGGCCAGTTCCCTAACTAAGAGTCAGAGGGTTAGAGTCACTGATGGGGTCCAACTGAGCGTGAGAGCTGTTGGCTGATTAGAGACTGAAGAGATGTGTGAGGAGCGGTTGGTTGCAGGATTTACACCCACAAGTTTACATTGAAAGTAGCACTTTTGTAGACCAGAAAGGGGGAAATCCCCCGCATCCCCCCTTGGAGACTCGCACCATGCTCATTCTGCTGGGAGCTGATCAATAACCAGATAGATACGGTACGCGTAACAGTGGGATAGAAAATGTGTGTGTGAGCTCCATTTAGATAACGTTATAGCTGTAGCTTCGTAACCTAAAACGCAGCGTACATACATATGAAAATGAAAAAATATATATTGAACAAAATTTCTCATTTGTAACAATCACGTAGCGACAGTAATCATAATTAGCCGGAACCATGTTTCACTTAAATCTCAAACTTTCCTCCTCCAACTCCATTGGTCAACAACACACTCTGCGCCCTATTTTAAGCACACGGCGTGAAGCGGCGTTTAGGGCGTGTCCAAATCCACTTTTGTTAGTTTGACGGCAGAAAAAAGGGTGCATGCACCGGGCGCATGGTTCTAAAGGGTTGTACTTAATGTCTTCGTTAATCATAGGTGTGTTTTGGGCGTACCATGCAATCAACCAATTAGAGGTCGGCTCCCATTCACTCTAATAGCCAGGTGTGTTTGGACCTTGGCACATTGCTATTATGATGGAGGATTTTTATTTGTAATTATAATAATAATAAAACAAATTAATGTTTGTGTGATTCTGTGCGTCCCTGTGTGTGTAATGAGCATAGAGTGTGCACTGTGCATGAGCCCTGGTGCGTTTTACTAATGCTCTGTTAAAATAACAATGAAATACTGCGTTACTGACTTTAGACCAGGTTTTTGTTGGTCAATGGAAACTGTTAGGATTGTGGGTAGTGCAGTACTTCTCCATGACGTCGCAAATAAATTATGTTTTTCTTAAAACAAGGTTGATTTCATACAGACCATTGTTCCACCATCTTGTAGCTCATGGTCAGTCTACCTTTAAACATTATGCTGATAATTAAAATCATTATGGAGAAAATGAATGGGATTTTTTTCTTCCTGGACCACACTGCTAAGATCAAATCCACTTCTTCATAGAATAAATAGATACATATATTGAATCAAACTGCAGTAAGGGACAATACTTGGACAAAAAATTACAAAGAAATTTAATAATCTGCTTAATTTAGCATTCAGTGTGGTTTTAACTTCAACGTAATTTGATGGCGACGGACACGTTGGTCCTTCCCGAATCAAACTAGTGACCTTCTGGTGGTGGTACGCCTTCTCAAACTAATTATAATTATAATGGAGGCATTAAGCTGCCACTGTGAGACAGCAACATTGATAAGCTTTAATAATTACCGCAGTGGAATAAGCCAGCATTTTTGATGTCACAGTTGCTAAGCAATCAGCGTATACAAAGGACAGCGAAACAATGCAGAGGTGACTTGTTTTTAAATCCTCCTCTCTCATTCAGCAGCACAGCTGAAATTGACAGAAACTCTTTAATTTAATTCAGACGGCACCCTGAAGGTTCAGTGGTATTGAGTGCTCACATGGGAAAATGAGCTCACTGCGGAAATATAGTTGGGGAGCATTCATAAAGACGTTGTCCTGTGGGAAAAGGTTTTGTTTTCCACTGCACTTTTGTACCTTTGTGACTGCTCTAATGTTTGGCTTCCTTCTGGGGTTTGGGATTGGGTTGCAAACACCTCGAGGCCCTAAATGCCGACGGTGCAGTCTATCCAGAGCATGATGAATTAGGGATGTGTGTGTTTTTGTGTGCGTACGCTCAGGGATTTCAATCTTAGTGAGGACCAATTGGAGTTTCAGACCTTGAGAGCGAGCCACCTGATAAACACACTGAATTATTATTTAGTTTCCCTTCATTCATTCAGCCTGATATTGTGTCGCTGTTATCTGACTGATGTTCAGGAAGGGTTGTCATTTTGATTTGGTATATTGAGTGATGCATCCATCATGCCATAGCCATTTTCTTTTTAAATGGAAAGCTGCAGTAGCTCTTGTTACAGCAGGAGCAGTTAACTTTATGTTGGGTTTGTTCATCAACAACCAAACCAGATGCCTTGTACCAAAGGGAGAGTTTTTAAAGTCCTCACTATTGTTTAAGGTTTCCAATGCGAGATAAAGCACCTAAAAACTTGTTTGTTGCAATTGAAATAATACATTTATTTTATACAGTGCTTTAAAAAGGCACTCAAATACAAAGGAGGGACAAACAAAAGAAAAACAATAGCAAGAACCTATTCCAGAGGTTTAACATTAATATGAGTTCCCCCAGCCTGCCTATGGCCCCCCCAAGTGGCTAGAAATGTTGATAGGTGTAAACCGAGCCCTGGGTATCCTGCTCTTTCCTTGAGAACATGAAAGCTCAGATGGTCCGATCTGGAATCTTGCCCCTTATGACCTCATATGACAGTCCCCTTTTTCTGCTTTGCCCGTCCAGAGAATTTGGCCCGCCCATGAGAGAGAGATATCATGGCTTTCAAACAAGCAAAGTGGCAGTTGGTCAAGACCACACCCCAGCCTCCACCTTGCCCCCACTCCTCCTCAATAGCTACAGACTTAGAAATGGCACATATTAAGGAAAGCTCATTGTGGGACTGGCTCTAGGGGCTGTAATTCTGCACCAAGGCTGAATTTGGGAAAGAGACTTCAGATACAGTATTAGGGGACCACTAAGGTCTATATAAAAGAGACTTCAGATACAGTATTAGGGGACCACTAAGGTCTATATAAAAGAGACTTCAGATACAGTATTAGGGGACCACTAAGGTCTATATAAAAGAGACTTCAGATACAGTATTAGGGGACCATTAAGGTCTATATAAAAGAGACTTCAGATACAGTATTAGGGACCACTAAGGTCTATATAAAAGAGACTTCAGATACAGTATTAGAGGACCACTAAGGCCCATATGAAAGCATCCAAAGAGCACCATGTCTTGGGACCTTTAAAAGGGTGCAGAAAAACAGCATAGAAACGGGATAGAAACAAAGGGAATCAGCTAAAATGGTTCCAGGTTAAAAGCAGCATTATATAGATGGGTTTTTAGTGCAGTTTTGAAGTGAGCAAGTGATGTGGAAAGTCTGAGGGGCTGGGGGAGAGAGTTCGAGAGGGAGTCCTCAGGAGGTCAGTGGCGAGGTTATTGAGAGCTTTGTAAGTGATGTGGAGGATTTTAAACTGGAATTCTGTGTTGGATGGGGAGCCAGTGGAGGTCTCGGATGACTGGAATGATGTGGTCTCTGTTGCTGGAGTGAGGGAGTAGACGGGCTGCTGAGCTTTGGATTTTAGGATTTTGGTGGTTGTGCAGTATAAAATGCTGTTGCAGTAGTCCAGTCGTGTTAGGGTACACAGGAGAGGATACAGATGCGGACACACACAGTAAGGTGAACAGGAAGAGTTTTATTTGTAACCACAAGAGTCAAACAGGTAGGAGGTGTGGTGAAGTCCAGGTTATAGAGGAGCAAGATGATAGTGTGCTGGGGAGGCATCAGGGCAGACAGACAGGCTGGTGGACAGGAGCAAACAGGCAGGAGAGTCTTAAGTGATCGCAGGCAGGCAGCGAATACAAGCAAACTGTGGTAGATGGAGAACAGGTCGTAAGAAAAAAACACTTAGATGGAAAACCCAACTGAGTGGCCGGCGCAATATACCGAGTGAGGTCAACTGACGAACTGGCGATGAGTGAGAGCTGAACCAGGTTTTTTAACAGCCAGGGTGATGAGAGATGAGTTTCAGGTGTGATGCAGGCGGTGATGAGGCACAGGTGCGATGCACTGCAGGTGGTGACGAGCCAAGAGAAGACACACCCGCACAACACACAGAGAGGACTGACAGAAACAGCAGGGAGGGGAAAAACAAGGACGGGACGAATGGTGAAGCAAACCCTAACAAGTCGTGAAATGATGCATGGATGAGTGTTTCAGCTGAAGGAAAAGGAGGGATGAATGTATTTTCACGGTGGCCCAGAGCATTCAACACACTTCAAATTAAGAAAACACATTCAAATAGACACAACATAAGCAAATGAAAAAACATCTTTACCAATTTGACAACGCATGCACTTTGGGCCCCTCTTTTCCCAGATACCTGAATTAGTCTATGTTCCTACCCATGTAATGCGAAGCATCTATACGGAGGTACAGAGGTTGGGTTTAGGAAAAGAACAACGGGGAAAGGTCACGTCACACGCTGGGACACAATCTGCGGTTTAACACTTACACAAGGACTGACACTAGTTTTTGGCAGATATCTGCAATCAAGTCTCAATCATGCCATCCCAATTCTATAATAAATAAAGTTAGATAAGCAATATTCAAAGTTAAAGACTGATTGGAACATTGTGGTTGTGGTTGCAACAACCAAACAACTGTCAACAGATAGGACAACAGAAAGAAAGGACAACATTGCGCTGTTATATCTATCACAAACTGACTTCTAGGTTTGAGCCTGCTTCAGATTTGACCTACATACTGTAGTTGTGGGCACACAGTTTTCCTGTGCAACGAGGGCTTACTGAGGGATCGCCGGATTACAAATTTCAGGCACAGTCACTTTCAGTTTTACCTCCAAATGAAGTGGTTTGCGTGTCTGTCTGATCGCCTGACTGCTTGCGTTACTTGTCTCATCAAACGTGGTTATAGAGATGTTGCTGTGTTTCCAGATCTTAGTAATTACTTAAAGGTCCCATGTTGTGAAAAGTAAGATGTCAAGGTCTTTTTGTATTATATAGCAGATTGAGCTGCTTTATAATTACTGTGAAAGTATCAAAGAGACACACGCAGCCAGTATTCAGAAACTGTGCCTTTAAACAAAGCTTTAGGACTTCTATACGGTTGTGATGTCACATCTACACTATACATACGCAGAAAGTGCCGTTACAGTGTGGTTGCAGTCATTCCCCCGGCTGCAAAGACAGTGCAGAAACTCTGAGAGCGTAATGCGAAAGACCTGGAAACGCTGACCAATCAGAGCGGATTTTTCAGGAGTGGAGCTTAAAGAGACAGGCACTGAAACGAAGCGTTTCAGACAGAGCAAGAATACAGGTACAGTATATTCAGGCACAGTGTGAGAAAATAATCTGTTTTTATTACATTAAAGCATGTAAATATGTTCTAGCAGAAACCCCAAATACAAGTATGAACCTGGAAATGAGCATGATATGGGACCTTTAAAATGTTAGTTGAAACTATGAGAATAAGACCAACATTGTAATAACCCAGAATTTTTGTTTTAAAGTTAGTGGGCAAGGAGCAAGGGAATGTACGTCAATGATGGTCCCCTCAAATATGGAGATACAAAGGGTTTGTGTTATTATGTCTAATCGGTGGTGTGTGCCAGGACTTTGTGTCTGAGCTCTTTGTCCATGTCTCGGATTTTAGGCGTAGGCTATATACACACACACATCCAAAATTCAAATCAGAGGTTTTTGCACCTCGTAAATGGGCCACATTTGCATCTTTATAATATTCCTTTTTAGCTGCCTCAGCACAGGGAGCTCTGCAGTTAGCTGTGATTTTTTGTGATTTGTGCTCTGCTTATAGCGCTCACTGTTGGATTCATTCTCAAACATCCTACGGAAACATCCCCACAGCTCTGATTCCCACTAGCCATTCTTTTACATCTTCCTTGCCCCGTCTATCTGTCTCTTTCTTCCATCAGCTTCTCTCACTTTGCCGTCTTCCTTCCGCTTTATTCTCAGTTTCTGTCTGCATCTGCCTTTTGTCTGTCACTCTTTCATGAGCTTTCTCTTCAGCCGACTTTGAGTCTGCCAGCGATTGTTATTTAGCTGTAGTGCTCATCCAGAGTGACTTAGTGCTGGGTGGTACAATCAGTTTGCAGGTAAAGTGCAGTTAATTTTCTTTGATCTGGATCAGAGGGGAACATTTCAACTTTTGGATTCGATTCATGTCACTCATAATCTGTCAGAGATTTTTAGCGTGGCATTGCACAAGCAAAAACATATTTCACATCAGTGGCATCTGACCCGCTCTGGTGTTCACTGCCGGATGAGAGGCCGTGAGGGATTTTGGCTTTGTAGTGAAATCGGAGCATTAGTCCTGATTTCACTTTGTGAGGCCCGGCATTACAGTACATGTGTGAGCAACAGCTGTTTGTTGATGAACCCATAATCCCTCACTTTAGGGTCGCTTCTTTTTGGTTGGATTGGATTATGTTTTATTACATAAACAATCTGAAACACTCCTCTAACATGATGCAGTTTGGTGATTATTCACACCACCAAGGTGATGTTCAATGAGGTTTGATTGATTCTTTTTTAAGTTTAATTTATTGTTTAACACGCTAAAAATAAAAAAACACATAAAAGATTAATGAGAACATTTCAGCACAAGCAAGAAAAAAACAATCCAAACAAGATACTCAACAAATAGTTGTTATTCTTATTCAAATAATGATTCCCATGTTAAAAAAAAGAAGTAAGTAAGAAGTAAAAACTTTTCAAGTCCTACCTAGAGCTGAAGATCTTTGCCCGAACCCGACGGGACCCAACAGGACCCGACCGGTTCGGGTCTTAATTTCTAGCATTTTACACAGGTGCGGGCCGGGTTGCGTGGTAAACGAGCGGTCAGGTGATCCGTTTCGATGACTGCGAAAATGGATGCTGAGGAGGTGAAACTGAGGTGAATCAGAGGCTGGCCTCCAAAGTCAAATCCGTACTAAAGAAGGTTAGTCATGAATAAATGATGTTAAAAAATGTATAAATGACTCTTTCTTGACAAAAGGCAAAAGAGCTGTGTGCCTGCACACGTGTGCTGTCAATGAAAAAGTACAGTACCTGTGGGGATCGGGACTAGACCGGCCTGACTTTTAAGGCCCGATTACAGCTCTAGTCCTGCCCCCTTTTCTACTTTTCCACTTGTATACAAACAATTTCATTCTTCATTTATTTATACATGTATGCATACACATACATGCATATACTTAGGCATATATAAATATATTTAGGTGGGTGCTACACATTGGTGGTGTTAGAGAGTAGTCCACCCCCCCCCTCCCCAAGAGCTTTGAGTGTCTATGATAAAGCACTATATAAATGTAATGAATTATACCTACTTACACACACATATACACATGCATACACATGTATATATATATATATATATATATATATATATATATATATATATATATATATATATATATATATATATATATATATATACACATATATACATATATCATATATATACACGTATATACATATACTGTATAAATATATATACATATATAATATGCGTATTACTGTATATATACACATGTATACATATACTGTATGTATATATATGTATGTATATGTGAATGTAATGAATAATACCTACTTACACATATACAAATATAATTTTTTTTTCTTTTCCAGCTATCACCTGTGTCCATGTTTCATCTGTCAGTTAAATCACACGAATAATGACCCATCCAAACTAATATAATATATATAATAATACTATACAACCCCAAGAACAATACAGTCAGTACACAGAACAATACCTTGAGTACCTTGAGTCCTTCTTGTACCCACTCAATATATTCATTTTAACATTCTTGTACACAATTGCATCTCTTAACTGCAGCTGTTCCATAAATTAACTCCTTTGGTTGTATTTAAATCTGAGTTTAATTCAAATGCTACAATGCCACGTCTATTTAATCCCTAATGTCAAGATGCTTAAACAGCAAGAGGCGAACCCTTTTATCATCGTTGTAAGAACAATGATCTAAGTATCCCTCTTTTTATTCTGTCCACACGGCAAGAACTAGGAACAATAGCAGTTCTTTGAAACACCACATATTTTAGCTCCTGTTTCATACTCTTCCAGCACAAGGGTAATTTGAGTGACGTACGTTAATTGGTCGAACACATGAGCCAACTCAGCGCTAGCAATTGGCATTTAAGAAACAAACAAATAGCCAAAACATGAACAACAGCTCGAAACACAAAAAAAATAAAAAGGATGACAGGATGCAATTTAATTGGGCAAAAATGACACATTTGTTAAATGCTGCTTGTTTTTCATAATATCCAACTCAATCACAACTACAGAGACCAGAGTATATTCCTAAAAGGAGAAAAGTAACCTGTCAAAGTGGCAAAGTAACAATTTCCTTTCCTGCACATCTCTCTTCCTGACAAATGATTTTCACCCCGGGGGGGGGACAGTGATCCATTCGCATTAGGACGTCGTCTCATTCCCACCTTGTCCCAATGTGTGAAAAAGAATGAAGATGTGCTGTTCCAGTACAGGATATGAATTCCATCACTTTGACTTCTCCGTCGTTTCGAAACTCACATTAAGACGTTAGAAGAAGTGGCGCATTTATTACACTTCTGCTGAAAATCTGCTGTAATAGCATGCTGTCTCTGACACCATTTGTTTGATGAATCAAATTATTTTCTTTTTTTTACTTGCTGCAGCGATAGTATAGGGAGCAGCGGTAGTATAGGGAGCACCCAAAATTAATGAAAGTAGAGATTTGTACTTGGCAAAGAGCGTTGTGTGGAATCAATCATGTTATTTTGGGGAATTAAAAGAACATTGATATAGGACAACATGAGGACAACATGAGGACAACATGAGGACAACATGAAGACAACATGAGGACAACATGAGGACAACATGAGGGAAACATGAGGGCAACATGAGGACAACATGAGGGCAACATGAGGACAACATGAAGACAACATGAAGACAACATGAGGACAACATGAGGACAACATGAGGGCAACATGAGGACAACATGAAGACAACATGAGGACAACATGAGGGCAACATGAAGACAACATGAGGGCAACATGAGGACAACATGAGGACAACATGAGGGCAACATGAAGACAACATGAGGACAACATGAGGACAACATGAAGACAACATGAGGACAACATGAAGACAACATGAGGGCAACATGAAGACAACATGAAGACAACATGAGGACAACATGAAGACAACATGAAGACAACATGAGGACAACATGAGGACAACATGAGGACAACATGAAGACAACATGAGGGCAACATGAAGACAACATGAGGGCAACATGAAGACAACATGAGGACAACATGAGGACAACATGAAGACAACATGAAGACAACATGAGGGTTAAAACCCACCAGGTAGTGTTGATCTTTGTGTATACTTGCATATTTTTACCATATGCTGGCAGTGCAATTTATTTTTTCTATTTATTTTATTTTTATTTTATTGCTTTTATCTTTATATTTGGTACCTCATCTTCTTATTGTGCTTTTATTGTGTTATTTATTTATTTATTCTGTATTATCTTTTGTGCAGCACTTTGGAAACCTTGTGTTTGTTAAAATCGTGCTATATAAATAGAGTGGATTGGATTGCTTGTTACAGGTCATTTAGGATCATTATATGAAAAAGCTTCAGAAACACTAAAAAGTTACCTATAGTCACTTTAAATGTTAACTGCTCTGCACTTGAGAAACACAGGTCCAATAAAAGATTGAGAGCTTGCAAAGATGCAGTGTGATGCTTCAGGGCTCAGCCTCCATAGCGATACACTTCGAGTAAAGGCGTTAATGGACAGTGACGGAGAGGCTTGACTTGAATGATCTGAGATTGAAAAGCTATAGACGGTAAAATAGAGAGGCATTCATCCTGTAGGCTCATACATACTTCAAACAGGGAAACTAATGGGAAAGCTGTAGGTACACAAACTGTCGACAAAGGTCAATTCGAGGTTGACTTAACAATATATAAGATGATGTTGTGGATCAAAGGTAGTGGTCCATCTGAGCAGCTGCAGGTGGTCTGGGAAAACACATTAAAGCGATTACGGCGGCGTGAGACAGAAAGACAAACAGGAGCAGGCATTACGAGGCAATCAAACCATTTCTGACTTGTAATGTAGGACTTGAGTACATCAAAATGGATCCACGGTTTCCTCAGTGACTGATCCCAGGCAGTCCGGCTGGGCACCACCATCCCCCATCGGACTCTGAAAGGCTGTTAAAAGGGCAGGGTCAACATAAATGTAAGAAAGACCAACAAAAGGCTAAATTTTGAAGGCTCTTCATCTTGTTTTCTTCATTTAAGAGCACCTTAGAGGGCACTTCATCATTATGGGCCCTATTTTAATGATCTAAGCGCACGGCTTAAAAGGAATTTTTTCCTCGCCACTGTCACACCAAGCTTGCTCTTGGGGGAATTACTAGAACTGTTGGGTTGTTGTAAATTATAGAGTGTGGTCTAGACCTACACTATCTGTAAAGTGTCTCGAGATAACTGTTGTTCTGATATGATACTACGAATAAAATTGAATTGAATTGAATATGTTAAATCATTTGTAGTCGCTTATATACTTTTAAAAATACATTTATATAAATGCTTTTCCCCTTACGTTCCTCTCTCTCTGTGTGTTTGCCATTCTCAAAATCCCTTCACTTCAGAAAACGAGGACAGACTTCAAGCTACACGCTGAAAAAGGACGGTTTTGAAGATCATTTGGATCGTGCAACAAGGCATTGAATGTAGAGAGTTACAAAGAATATTTTCACAACATTTCCTCTCTAACTGGGACGTGTTGGGACCCGTTGGTGTACACACAAAGATACACTGGTAAGAGACAATGACGTTTAACCATGTATCAGCTAATAAATAGCTTACGTTACTGTATTGTGTCAACAGTACAGTAACGTACAACTTCATGTAATATTGTATATGCCGTTTCTTTCCTGCTGAGACTGTTTTGCAGAGCCACCGTCGCTGCGTCCGGGGGTTAGCGCTGCCAGAGACCACTGGGATTGGTTTAAAGAAATGCAAACAACCCAGAGCGGTGTATCTGTGGACTTGCCAGACCGTCCTCCACAGCGCTGCATAGGAGGGTCAGGAGAGTCCACACAGCATTCCTGGATGGGAGAAAATGTGCTTTGGTTTATGGACGGAGCCTTGGTGCCTCTGCAAAATAGCCTGGGCTAATAGTACAGTGCCTGGTCCAGCACTGGCAGCCCACTCACTCTGACATCTCTCCATTAGGGCATGAATAGGACCTGAGCATGTGTGTGTGCGTGTGCGTGTGCGTGTGCGTGTGCGTGCGCGTGTGCGTGCGCGTGTGCGTGTGTGCGTGTGTGTGTGTGTGTGTATTTCAGGCCTGCCCTCTAAGAAATAAATCCGTAAAATAACAGAAAAAAAGTTCTGGCAGCTCATTAACCGTAATTAAAAACAAAAATTGAAGAAAAAATTTAGTTTAGTTATTTCACATTCTCTCAGATAAATGGCTTGTTTCAACGTTTCCTTATTTACTTTTTGGCAATTTTTACACATTTTCAAAGCTTTTGTTCCACTTTTGAAGCTTTTTGGAGGCTTTTGCGCTCCTTATCCAGGAACCTGCGGGGGAAATGCTGACGGATAAATGGCCTCCATGGCCGCCAAAAGTCGCCCGAGCACAGATAAAGTTCCCATAATGCAATCTGAAATATAAATAAACACAAATACAACTGTGAATCACTTTCTATGGACAAGTTCTCATACAACCGTTGATAGACAGAAATTTCTTAGAGTGTGTGTGTAGTGATTTCTAACAAGAGTGTAAATTGTAAGTTCCCCACTTGGGATCAATAAACAGTATGAATTATTAAATTATTATCATTATTAAACTGTCCATGACACACAGTCCTCTAAAACCCTTAAATGTCTTTGATTTAACAGACTTGTGCATGTTATAAAGTAACAGGCAAGGCTTCGCTTTGGGTCATCTGCAGCTGAAGAGCATAAAACGGGTCCATGTGTTCAGCATTTAAATGAAAAGGGAGAGAATCTCTCAGCAGCATCATCTGAGTGCACTCTAACAATTAAATCCGTAAAATACATAAAACTTCTGGCAGCTCATTACCCGGACTTAGACCGGTAATTAAAATTCGGGAAATTGTGTTTGCCTACAGTATATCAAGTTCTTACACACAAAGCTGCTCAGTTAGTTCTAAAAACGTTGAAAGAAAATCAAAGAGGTTAAAAAAATGAAAACAACGTTGAAAAAAATCTCCCCAAATGTCCGGTAAAAGCATCAAAAACGTCATAACAAGACTGAGACTTTACACTTTATTGTCATTCAACTGCACGTTCACATGAACAGTTGAGCCACATTACGTTGCAAGGCTCCGAAAAAAGGAAAAGAAACAGAAGACAAGTTAAAGGAGGAACAGTATAAATACAAGGACGTGGAATATAAAAATTAAGAATGTAATATTATTATTAATAATATAAGACGATTGTGACTAGTGCAAATATCAATGGCAGCAGTATGTATTGCAGTTAAATGAATAATATGAATTTAAAGTTATATTAGTCCAAATAGGGTTCACAGTGAGCATGTAAAGTGACTAGTGTTGTGTGTATGAGAGAGGGGGGGTGTTATCGGGAGTTCAGCAGTCTTGGGGGGGGGGGGTAAAGCTGTTGTGGAACCTGGTTGGTCTGCATTTGAAGCTGCTGAACCTCTTGCCAGAGGGCAGCAGGGAGATCAGTCCATGGTTGGGGTGGGAGGGGTCCTTAGTGATTGGCTGAGCCCTGGTCATGGTTGGGGTGGGAGGGGTCCTTAGTGATTGGCTGAGCCCTGGTCATGGTTGGGGTGGGAGGGGTCCTTAGTGATTGGCTGAGCCCTGGTCATGGTTGGGGTGGGAGGGGTCCTGTGTGATTGGCTGAGCCCTGGTCATGGTTGGGGTGGGAGGGGTCCTTGTGATTGGCTGAGCCCTGGTCATGGTTGGGGTGGGAGGGGTCCTCAGTGATTGGCTGAGCCCTGGTCATGGTTGGGTTGGGAGGGGTCCTTAGTGATTGTCTGAGCCCTGGTCATGGTTGGGGTGGGAGGGTCCTGTGTGATTGGCTGAGCCCTGGTCATGGTTGGGGAGGGGTCCTTAGTGATTGGCTGAGCCCTGGTCATGGTTGGGGTGGGAGGGGTCCTTAGTGATTGTCTGAGCCCTGGTCATGGTTGGGGTGGGAGGGGTCCTTAGTGATTGTCTGAGCCCTGGTCATGGTTGGGGTGGGAGGGGTCCTTAGTGATTGTCTGAGCCCTGGTCATGGTTGGTTGGGAGGGGTCCTTAGTGATTGGCTGAGCCCTGGTCATGGTTGGGGTGGGAGGGGTCCTTAGTGATTGGCTGAGCCCTGGTCATGGTTGGGGTGGGAGGGGTCCTTAGTGATTGGCTGAGCCCTGGTCATGGTTGGGGTGGGAGGGGTCCTTAGTGATTGGCTGAGCCCTGGTCATGGTTGGGTGGGAGGGTCCTTAGTGATTGGCTGAGCCCTGGTCATGGTTGGGTTGGGAGGGGTCCTTAGTGATTGGCTGAGCCCTGGTCATGGTTGGGTTGGGAGGGGTCCTTAATGATTGGCTGAGCCCTGGTGTCCTGATGGTTTTTCTCCGATGTCCTCACCTCTCTCTACACGTTCCCAGTCCAACAATCCAACAACAAGCGTCAAAAAAAGTAACAAGGTGGACTCCTTTAATCTCCCAAAACCAACATCCGTGGCTGACAAAAGTTGTTGAAGCACAAATTGTGCGACTACAACCCCGTTAAAATAAACACACAACTGTTAATACACAACTATTTCTCAATGAAACAAAGATGGATTACCAGATAGATAGAAAGAAGAAGCAAAGCTACTTCCACAGGACGAGGAAAGAGCAGCTGAATAGAAGTGGAGAGAATAATGTGAATGTGTGTGTGTGTGTGTGTGTGTGTGTGTGTGTGTGTGTGTGTGTGTGTGCCAGCGCCTCACTGCAACAACAGACAATCTGCAGACACAACAAAGTGAAACTAGTCTGTGTGTGCAGGAACATTACTCAGCAGAACCGTCGTTGGCACAGCTGAATGGATCAAAGGTCTTCATTCATGAGTTGCCTGGTCAGGTTTTTGGCAGACACTACCTGTCCCTGAAAAGCTGAGGGCTCGCCACCTTTCTGACCTCATTTGGGCGCATACCACTTTAATCTTCTCCTTTTTGGAAAATCACCAAGACCTGAACATCTTCAGATGGGCTGGGAGGTTGTGATGTAGAACAGCAGTATGGGCATAGAACAAGGGACGTGTTGAACAGGCTTCCTCAGATCAGGATTACATTACTTTTAAATGTACTTAGTAGGACAATGCACATTAATCAACATTTCTGGAAATGCGCCAATGTGTTACCCAGTCTGCTAATTTTCAACTGGAGTCTGAATGGTGATTTATGATTCTGTGTAAAATGGACGCCGTGGTAGGTACAAGACACGGACCCTATACTTAACCCTCATATTGTCCTTGGGTCAAATTTGACCCATTTTCAGATATATATTTTTTTTTCTTGATGAAAAATGGGCTGTCAGAAAAAACTGCTGAAAATATCAAAAAACTTTGGCAAAAACATCAAAAAAAGCACCCACAACAGTGAAAAAGTGACAAAAGTGTTGAAAAAAAGTGACCAAAACCACACAAAGGTTAAGTAACCATACAAATACCACACTGAATAAATACTCTATCACACATAAAGTTCCTGCATTGAAAATGGTACTTAAGTAAAAGTATGTAAGTATCATCACAAACATGTATTTAAAGTATTAAAAGTAAAAAGTACTCTCAATTTAGCAACTCAAAACGCATTGACAGCATCACAAAAAGGTTTGAAAGCCTCAAAAAGAGCATTAAAACAATAAAAACCTACAGAACATTCTATTGTTGGGCAGTTTAATTTATAAAGAAACATATTTCATGAACTACATGTGTTTTGTGTGTAGAAATCTTAATGTGTAAAGTAACTATGGATATAATAGAAATATAATAGTAATTATGGACTTCAGGAAAAGCCCACCTCCCTTGCAGCCCCTTATTATCAAGGGGACTGAGGTGGAGAGGGCTGACCGTTACAAATTCCTGGGACTACAAGTAACATCGGATCTGAACTGGACTGTGAACACTGTTGCTACCATGAAGAAAGCCCAGCAGAGATTGTATTTCATCAGGCTGCTTAGAAAAGCTGGTCTGCACTGTCGCCCTCTCACCCCCGTCTACTAAGGACTGATAGAGAGCCTCCTCACCACAGGCATCACCGTTTGGTATGGAAACACCACACAGACAGAGAGGAAGGCTCTGCAGAGAGTTGTAAAGACTGCAGAGAGGATCATTGGAACAGAACTCCCCTCCATGGACATAATCTACACCAGTGGTTCCCAATCTTTTTCAGCTCAAGACCCAAAAGAGAAACTTGGTGTCTCCCCGGGACCCAAATTTACAAAAATACACCATGAATCATTGTAACATCTACAATTTTAAACTGTGGACAAAAGACGGAACAAACCATGAATTTAAATGAATATGAAGTATATTTATTCCATTATAAAAGTAATCAAAAACAGAAAAGGTCTCTATTGTCCTCTCTGTGTCTCCGTCTCCCATCGTCCTCAGGACCCACACCAACATGGTTTTAATAATGCTGACTTGAATTTAATGAGATGTATGTGTCTGGTTGAAGATCTCAACCAGCTGATCTACTCTAGGTTCGGTTTTTGAAAGTGCCGTTCTGAGGTCATTCTGAGGTCATTCTGAGGTCATTCTGAGGTCATGCTGAGGTTATTCTGAGGCCATTCTGAGGTCATTCTGAGGTCATTCTGAGGTCCTGCTTGAGGCCATTCTGAGGTCATTCTGAGGTCATTCTGAGGTCATTCTGAGGTCATTCTGAGGTCCTGCTTGAGGCCATTCTGAGGTCATTCTGAGGTCCTGCTTGAGGTCATTCTGAGGTCATTCTGAGGCCATTCTGAGGCCATTCTGAGGTCCTGCTTGAGGTCATTCTGAGGTCATGCTGAGGTCATGCTGAGGTCATGCTGAGGTCATGCTGAGGCCATTCTGAGGTCATGCTGAGGTCATGCTGAGGTCATTCTGAGGTCATTCTGAGATCATGCTGAGCATTTAGTCTGTTTCTGTATTAGTTTTTTAGGTACGCTAAAGTCGAAAAGCCAGATTCTCATTTTATTCTGCCAATTGGCGACCCAATAAAACGGGTCTGCGAAGTTTGGGAAACATTGATCTACACAATGTGCTGCCAGAAAAGAGCAGAGAGAATTATTAGGGACACATCACATCCAGCTCATACACAAAAATTGTACATATAATCTCAGGCACAAGCGAGCGGACAGCATCATCACAAAGAGAACACGGTTTTATAAGAGCTTCTTTCCAGCGACAGTGCGACTTTTGGCCAAAACAAAATGAACTATTTTGCTCAGGGCCTGTGTGACACAACATATCTGTGCAATACACCTGTGCATCTTATTTATTTATTTATTTATTTAATAATAACTGTGCACTTCAATATCTTATAAGGTTGCTGTATTTAGGGGCCAAGGGCAATATGCAATTATACGTTTTTGCAATTTAGGAATGCAAATTTATTTGTTTTTATTTGTACTTTTTGATGGTTTTGTGCATTTTTATTTATTTGTGATGTAAATGCTTTGTGTGTCTTTTTAAGCTCGACGTGACTCTCTGAGTAATAACCGCACAAGAGTTCCTATGTGTGAAAACACAAATGGCAAATAAAGTTCTTGAAACTTGAATCTTGAACTAGTAATTAAAGTAACTAGTAACTAAAGCTGTCAGATGAATGTAGCGGAATAAAAAGTACAATATTTCTCCGTGAAATATAGCAGAGTAGAAGTAGAAAGTGTTATGAAAAGAACAGACTCATGTAAAGTACAAGTACCTCAGCATTTGTACCCAAGTACAGTACATGAGTACAAGTACTTAGTTACATTCCACCACTGGTCGTCTTATCTAAATCAGAAGACTGGTTAATGATCGTTTTGATGATCACAGAGGAATAATCCAAAACTTTCCGCCCCGATTGAGTCTCGATGGAGGTGGGGGGACGGGTGTGTGTGTGTGTGTGTGTGTGTGTGTGTGTGTGTGTGTGTGTGTGTGTGTGTGTGTGTGTGTGTGTGGGGGTGTGGGGGCAAGGTTACTAAAATCAAGGGCTGTGGGGAGTAAAAATCCAATGGAAACATCAAAAGGCTTCCCAAATAAGTCGATGACATGAGATACAGACAAACGAGGGAATCCATCTAACACAGAAAAGTGAGAATAAAATGAACATGTGACAGATATACAAAAACACAAACATTACAAAAATAAATAAATGAAACAACACAACAAAAAACAACAGATTCGGATTTGTAGCACCTGACAGCCAAACTCAAGAACGGATGAGATAATTTGCATAAGAGTGAACAGGTTGGTGATTGGATGGTTGAAATTGTATGATTTGTATTTGATTTATAAGAGAGAGGACTAATGAACCGAGTGAAGTCGGTTGCCTAGAAACCTACCTACTGTAGATATGTACCACTTTCTTGAAGTTGCCAGGTTTTTAAGCTCAGTCTATCACACCAACCCTGCAGAAATGGACCAAATGAAATCCATTTAGTCGGATGGGGGGCGTTGCCATAGCATTAAAAGCTCGAGGGCAAACCGTTCTGTGTCTCATCTTCAACATCTTCAAGTACTGAGGCTTAACTATATTATCTAAAAAGAATACAAATATGCTCGTATCAATCTGGTGCTCACTGTAGGCTGAAATGCCTGATGAAAAGACTTCATTTGGTTTCATCATTTCAAACAAGGTGCCCTGTGGCAGAATTTCACTTTATATTGGCTTGACATGTAAGGCATGATGGGAAATGCATGTGTGTTGCCAAAGCATTTAAAGAAACATGCACTGAACTCCACATTTCAGTTAATGTAATTTGATAAATCAGCAAAGACAAAACCAGAAATACAGCTGCTGATTAGAATTTGCTGCCCTAAACGCTTGCTCTTGGGGGAATATTGGAAGTGTTGTATATTATAGAGTGTGATCTAGCCCACTCTATCTTTAAAGTCTTGTTATGATTTGACACTATGAATAAAATGGAATTGAATCGATGTGCCCGCTGGATACAAGACACTGATATACACACTGATGTGGACAGAAAGAAAGTATAGCTAAGGTACCAGTGTTGTCGCTTACAAAACACTCAATTCGTGCCGGTTATTTTAAATTGAAGGTGTCTGGATCTCTATGCACTTTGTATTGTTTGGCATTGCTGAAGTGCAGGACCTCAAGGGACCCCTTGCCTTTTGCGGGGGTTGTTCTGTTCAGTCTACTCAATAACTACAGTTTGGACCTGGCAGCTCACGGCAACAAAGCAGCAGTCTCCAGCACTGTGGGACAAACAGAGTATCCTGAAGTGGTAGGATTTCACTTAGTATTTGCTTTCCAAGGAAGGCATGATGTGAAATGCATTGATGCTGCCAAAGCACATTAAGAAAGATGAACTTTGAAACAGTTAAGATGAAAAAAGACGATGTTATTTGATCCCATTGATACTTAACAATTGAGTCAGCTTTATTTGTTTCTGACTCTGGGAAAGTGGGAAAAACATTAAAAGTCTCCCCCAAACTAGTACTAGTGTTTCTCTGCTTTAAGCTATGTCATGTGATCTTCTTTTGATAACTGATGAAATATTTTGACTTCCATCCTAACCTCAAGCCTACCCTGAAACCGTTTGGAGTTTGCCTCCCAGTTTGAAACCCTCTGATTTACAACCTTCTGCCGCTGTGTGATGACCGCTGTCCGCGGTGCTGATCCTGGGACCCTCAGGGAGGCAGGAGCTGTCCGCGGTGCTGATCCTGGGACCCTCAGGGAGGCAGGAGCTGTCCGCGGTGCTGATCCTGGGACCCTCAGGGAGGCAGGAGCTGTCCGCGGTGCTGATCCTGGGACCCTCAGGAGGCAGGAGCTGTCCGCGGTGCTGATCCTGGGACCCTCAGGGAGGCAGGAGCTGTCCGCGGTGCTGATCCTGGGACCCTCAGGGAGGCAGGAGCTGTCCGCAGTGCCCAGCATCCTGCTCTGATACGATTCGTCATTCCAAACATCTTATTTTAGAAACCGAGGCAGTAGATTCGGCTGTTTGTAGAACCATTTTTGGCACCATCATTCCACATTTCTGTTTATATATATATATATATATATATATATATATATATATATATATATATATATATATATATATATATATATACATGTATGTATATAAAAGCTGCACAAGTAGTACATACGTATACACACATATTTGTGTATATATACATATATATTTCATATAAACTGCACAAGTAAGATTATTTTGCATATACAGTATATATACACACAGTATATATATACAAAATAAATAAATACAAAATATATAAATATGCTAAATAATCTTGGGAAGGAACTTGTGTTGTTGGAACATTTGTACCCTGCAAAGTATTTCTGTGTGTACTTTGTCCACAGTACGTTGCCCCAGACAGAGAGTAAATGCTGTAAACATGTTCTTTATAAATCTTTATAATCATTCCTCCGCAGGAACCAAGCAGGCCTGCACGATTGTTGCACAATTTAAAAAACTTTCCAATTACTTGCTAGCTCGAAGTTGTTGTTTTCTCGGTTTTTTTTCCAAAGGGAAGGGAGTTTGGGAACGGCAACACACAGAGAGCAGGCAATTCTCTGGGAAATGTACTTCAGAGCCAGACTAGACAACAAGAGGCCAGCGGTTTGCAGCATTGTGTGACACAAAAGGGCTTTGTAGAAAGCTTTTTTAGGTTATAAAAGCTGACGTTTGGCAGCCATTTGGTCGGCACTGTACAAACACAGGCTGCTATTGCAGAGTCCTCCTTCATCTTGAGAGTCTTAGCCAAGGAGCTAATTGAGATGAAGTGCAGATAAGGACAGGGGCAAGGCAGGAGACAACTTGTAGTCAACATGTCTACTTGTCCCCTCATGAGACAGATCTTAAGCCACTCTTGACTTCACTACAGAGGGAAAGTATTTCAGCTGCCAGCGAGGATCCAGCGCCTTCATCTCAAACTCCTCCACGGTAGTCCGTGTGTTAGATAAAGCCTTGTCAAAGGATATACACTCTCCAGAGCACCATGCCATTACAGCTCAAACCACATCACACCTACCGCGGAGCTGCGCTCCATAGGAGGTTTGCCTATGAAGTGTAAATTACTGCAGTGCGGGTGCATGACGGACACGTGTGATGTACAAGTACAGGATGAAAATAGAGGTGGCGGACTCTCTGGAAAAGACAGATTGGGAAGAGTAACATGTCTGCAAAACAGTCTGCTCAAATGTGTTTATTCTCAGAGGATATAGGGACTTGCTGGCAGCCTGATGTTGGTTTAAGGGATTTAACAGAAATCATTATTACAAAAAAAACACATTTGCACTCATCTGATGCCAGAGATCCTTATTAAAGATAATATCCCTCAGTTGATTTCAAGATCTGTTGCATTAATTGATCACATTTAGTTCTTTATTTTCTCACTAAGACCAAGAAAGTGAATCACATCCCTTCAGTTACGAGGTGTTAACACTGGCTTCCTGTCCCTCAAAGAACTGATTTCGAAGTACGACTGTTGGTTCATAAAGCACTTAATGGTTTATTTCTGATCTTCTGATACATTATGAACCACCCAGACCTCTCAGGTTGTCTGGGACACGTCTGCTTTCTGTCCCCAGAGTCAGAACTAAATAAGGAGTAGCAGCCTTTTAATGCACTTTTAATGCTCCACATTACAAATTCCCAGAAAACGCAAGACATGACTTAAAGCAGTCCAAACTTACACTTAGGCGTTATTTTAGTTGCTTGAATCTAACCTTTTTAAGGTATAAGAGAAAAAAAACAATGTGAAAGTATTGGTACCATATGGCAGAGGTCTTCAACGTTCTTTAGACCAAGGACTCCTCAGCTCAAAGAGAGACGGAGCAGCCCACCCCCCCTTTTCAGAGCTATCTCTTTTTAGAGAGGGTTGGAGATGAGGGTGCCACGTAGCTTCTTTGGGCTGTGCCGGGCAGGGTCACTCCCTCTCTACCTTGATTTTTCATGGGGTTTTTGAACCATTCTTTGTCTGGCCCCTCACCTGAGACCACTTTGCCATGGGAGACCCTACCAGGAGCACACAGCTCCAGACAACACAGCCCTCAGGTTCATAGGGACACACAAACCTCTCCACCACGATAAGGTGATGGTTCCCGGAGAGGGAACTGCAACCAGTGATATATTAAAAACATTAAACAATACTGTGGGATTCCCTTAGTAACTCTGAGGACCCCTAAGGGTCCCAGACCCCCTTGAAGATCTCTGCCATATAGAACAAAGTGGTGTGGGGACAGTCTATACAGCAATCCATGTTGTCATGACTTTATGTATTTTCAGGGGACAAAAAAAACAGTTTTTACCCCAGAGACCTTGTGACAGACTTGGGAAACATCTGGTTTAAGATCTTAAACTTCACTCATGCAATATTTCAACATCTGCTGATAAAGTAAATGTGGGGATGCTGTCAAAAAGGCCACATTAGGTGAAATGGGATTGTATTTGTATGTATGTACTGCGTACGTATCTATGTCTTTCACAGCTCTTCATAGTCTTCACCATCATCTGTTCTATTTGTATTTTTTATTTACTTTATTTCATTTTCACTATGATGTTTTTTCAAATTTCTTTCTAGCGAGGATCTTTGGATCAGAAGCTTTAGTGGTTTTAGTCTACACAGACTGGATTTAAGATTTGTAATCCTCTCTGCATTTGTGACCTTGTGTCATCGAGACAACACCAGCGAGGAAAACACCAATTAACACATCAATAATCATACATTAGAAGAGTGAGTGGGCCATGGCCAGGGCTCTGTTCCCAGAAAGTCTAATTCAATAATAATAATAATAATAATAATAATAATAATAAAATTACATCCAGGAACAGCGGTGGACAGTACGCAAAAGTAGGCATTCATTTCACACTGACAGCTGTACAGTCTAGTATAAAGTACACTTGAAAGCAATACTTAAAAGTAAAAGTACAAGTATCTTACTAGAAAATAGATATGGTAGAAGTCACTTTTTAGTATAATATATATATATATATATATGTATATACATATATATATATATATATATTTTTTTTTTTTTTTTCTGATATTATATGTACTTTTGGTCCTTCTGGGTGAAAACAGTTAAAAGAAATGCCAAAAAGTTCTGTTTTTGTCACTTATTTCAACGATTGTTTTAATTCATGGGAAATAAACCTAATTCAATATGACATATCTATTTTTTTTAGTTATCAAAAAGCTGAGATTATGAATTATTTTGACTAATAGCTAACGTTTAGTCAGAGTGCTGTTTTGAAACCATTGAAATTTTTTTTTTTCAAATGCTATGAAAATGAATGAAACTCCCAAAATGCAATGGAAGTAATAATTCATTTAAAGATCTTTGTATTGTATCCATACGTCGTACATGCATCCATCCATGTTATTTTGGGGCAATTTGATTGAAGGAAACCCATATTTCAGATATAAAAACGTCAGTCTTCATCACCAACCCTGTCTTTCTGTGTGTGTGTGTGTGTGTGTGTGTGTGTGTGTGTGTGTGTGTGTGTGTGTGTGTGTGTGTGTGTGTGTGTGTGTGTGTGTGTGTGATTGTGTGTGTGCGTTTGGCAGAGTGCAGCGACTTCACAGTTTACTGCTGCAGTGAACTCTGTTGCATGTCACACCGCCTGCTGCACACACTCAGGGGTGTAATTTGGGTTCAACATTGGCACGGGGGGAGGGGAAGGGGGGTCCAGAGATGGTTTAGACACCCCAACTCAGATTAGTTTCCTCTATCTCTGTCACGTGGGCTCCGCCACAGCCCCGCTTCTTTAGGAGACTAGCAGCAGGTCCTGATGGCTTGATTCCAGCGGGAGAAGTGCACGTGAACACAGAAATAAAAAGGATTTAAGGGTATTAATGTACACCACTTCTTCTTCTTCCCACTACTCTGCTGCAGGGATGAGGCAGAGAAAGTTTGCGTTTCTATGGCGATGCCATCAGACCATAGTCGTAATTTACAGGGGGTTTGTTGCCAGTGCAACCAACCTCAAAAACCTATAATAATCACCTTTGCATAAATAGACATTTGCAGCATAAATTAATGCAGAAAAGGCACAAGTTCTTGCAGAATGAAGTGTTTGAATATTCAAATTCAATGGAAATCTCAACCCCCAAAATGTTACAGTACTTTTACTTGGGTACAGTTTCTGGTCAGCTCTCCACACAGTTACAAACAGCAATTACAAATTGTTCTAATATCTGTTTGCCTCTGGTTAAAAGGAATCATTCAGCATGTGGACCAATAAGAAAGAGATGAACTGGCAGCTCGTGTCGTTAGCCGTCTGTGACTAGATCCCCGTCTGCAGAACAAGACCCAGCACATTTCAGCAGCTACTGTATGGGAAATACAGGAACTTTTTTTTTAAATATTTTGTACATCAATTTCATGGATCATTTTTCATTTTCATCACCCTGCTGCTGCCAGGATAAAGACTCAGGAGGAATATGATTACACAGAACGGCTTTATATTTGGGTTCACTTTCATATGGCTCTTGGGCTGGCAGGCCGTTTCCTATCCTTTAAAACCCTCCAGCAGCTGAACCAAAAGTGTTTGAATCTGTGTAGTGTTGGAATGAAACCCTGCCTGCTGTTCTCCCTCAGCAGTCGCTCACATCTGACCTACACCATGCCAAGAAAACACAGCCGGGATCACGGCAGCGCTGCCAGATCTCTCTGCGGCAAACAAGCCCTCCGGGCAGCTGACTTCTGTTATATAACACTTAAAAGGACACTGGAATTCTGTGCAATTTCATTACAGTGCAATGCTTAATATTTAACCATTTGATCTCAATACAGTGCAATATTTATTTGTTATATTTAACATTTAATCTCATTACTGTGCAATATTTAACACTCAGGACTTTTGATACACCAAACTATATTTCTACATAATGTGTATACAAACCTTCATCTCTCTATTACTTTATATATGTATATAGTTGCTCTCAGGACTGTACACCACATTCCCCCCTCTCTCTTCTTTTCTTTTCTGCACTACTTACATTTTATATTTGTATATTTTGTGTCAACACTGTAAAGGTTTTGCTTGAATCTTGTTGCACAGGTACTGCACTTGTGTATAAGGACAATAAAGGCTTGTATTGAACTCTTCACTGCACTCATGCCTCTATATTGTTTCTGTTTAGAGGATGTATATATTAGTGTGCATATATTAGTGTGTTTATATTAGTGTGTGTATATTAGTATGTTTATATTAGTGTGTGTATATTAGTGTGTACATTGTGAGCAACTATGCTCCAAAGAAAAATTCCTCGTATGTGTCTTCATACCTGGCCAATAAAGCTGATTGTGATTCTTTTCTATTCCAAGCACCATAGATGCTTACGACACACATTAACACACACACACACACACACACACACACACACACACTGAACTGGCACATGTGAGAGTGAAATCGCACCTGGATTCACTTTTTACGGCAGATTGGTCAACTCCATCACTTTGTTTTCACTCAACTTGTTCTTGGTAATCATTCAAATTGAAACAACATCCGGTTCAGGTTCAGGTTCAGGTTCCTTCATTGGTACCCGTGGGTAGACTAGGTTTTCAGTCTAAGAGGCAGGACATCCTTAAAACTATGTAGACCACCACATAACATGCAACACATGCAACCACATAATATTTCAAATAAATAAGTAACTTGTGGCTGCTAATAATCTGGGCAACCCGTCCAAAAGGTTGATTGCATTCAGCCCCCCAGCTCTCCTCTACAGACCCTTGACATCAGGCGATGTCACCTTACGTTTTTAGATGAACAAGCATTTGCCCCAAGGCAGTAGAGCGGCTGTGAAGCGGATATAAAAACCTGGAGGCAGAATTAAATAACCTCATCAGGCCGGATTTGTTGAAGCTCGGCCAACTAGGACAGCTGGCAAACCAGAGCGACATGAGGGGCCCAAAGTATAATTAATTCTAATTAGTTAT
Source organism: Percina caprodes (assembly GCA_013375575.1). Lineage (NCBI taxonomy): Eukaryota > Metazoa > Chordata > Actinopteri > Perciformes > Percidae > Percina > Percina caprodes. Next base: position 98,490 of record JABXJD010000130.1, read on the forward strand.
ATTTCTCCCATCTAGCTTGGAGATCATATATTGCAATCAACTGTCTTGCTCTTTTCAATCCCCTTTTTCTTTTTCTGGGTGAAGAAGAAGACTCCTGTCCTGTACGTGTGGTCCTCCATGTTTCCTTCTTCTAACCTGCCGGGGCCAAGAAGCGACAATACCCGTTAGCGGCATTAGCATTAGCAGCACCTGTGAGTTGATCATGTGACAGCGAAAACGTGAAAGGCGAAGCAGTACATCCTGTGTGTTCCTCACTAAATAATGTATTTCAAGATGGAGCATGAATATGGAGCGTCTACCTCAGTTCATGCAAATGGAAATGGAAAATGTCAAGCCAATAGGAATACTTGGAATTGATGGTGGTGGGAAATATTCATAAAAAAGGATAAGCGTGTGAACGGGCAACACTGATTTTGATAATGAACTAAACACGTTACACACTTGAGCTTTAAGTATTTATTTTTAAATGTCCAAAAATAATAAATGAAAGAAGCACTCAACCTTAAGTTTGTATCAATGAATTTGTAATAATCAGCAGCATATTTTGGATTTTTTTTCATACACTACAAGATTTTTGGAGACATGGAGGAATAACGGCAATAATACACTTTAATTATACGGCACAAATAATGTTAAAAAGTGTTTTACATGACTGAACCGGGATTAAAACATGTCCTGACTGCAAATATAATCAAATAATACAAATTACTCACGACGGAAAGAAATGTCTAACAGATAAAAACACGAACAGATTACACAAATCAAAAAGTACAGCACATAAAACAGTATGCTAGCATTATTAATAGGCTTGAAAAAAAGAAAAATATGTGTTTTGATGAGTGATAAAAATAAAAGATGTCACCGATCCAGCATGTCTCTTCATCGGGGGAGAGGTGCCCTGCATCTTTTATCAGTCAGTTCATCTCTGTTCTACACATATAACGGGCTGCTGGATTCACCTGCCATTTTAATACAAACATGATGATGTAGATCGCCTGTGGCAAGTAGGAGGAACACACACACACACACACACACACACACACACACACACACACCAAAAAACATTTTCCCATGTGATGATAGTCATTCCTCACAAACCTACTGCTGTACTGTTCACTCACACATGAAACAAACAATAACACACACTGTGTGTGTGTGTGTGTGTGTGTGTGTGTGTGTGTGTGTGTGTGTGTGTGTGTGTGTGTGTGTGTAACACAGTGGGCGGCCTGCTTTGTGTGGGCCCCGTAATCTCTTAGCAGGATCACAGTGAAGAGAGACACATATCCTGCTGTGAACCGAGAGCTCCGCCTTGTGCCACACACACACACACACACACACACACACACACACACACACACACACACACATACACACACACATACACACACACACACACACACACACACACACACACACTTTTACTCCTTGCTGTTATGTTGGATGTCTACACCAGACCCCCTCAACAGTCCTCGTGTACAGTACGCACGAGGCAACTTTAATGAAAATAGCATTTTCTGTTTAAAAGTGAGGATACTTTTGTCCTCAGTTCCTCAGAGACTTCGCCAGATTGTCTGTTTTCTGCTCGATGGGCTTCATTCCCTCGTGGGTTTGACCTCTATCTCAGTTTGCCTCCCTACCTGCTGAGCCCTTGATGGATTGGCCAGACCTCGCTGTTTGCCTGCCTGATTTTCACTCACAGCTTATAGTATTTCAAGTAGACATTTTTATCTTTTGTTACTAAAATGTATTTTGCCTTCCCCGTCATATTTTGTATGTGAGGATGATGGTCTGAATCTTTGACAGGTCTATCTGTATTAAGAAGTGAAAGTACATTTCCAAGAGTCTGAGGTGATGATGATGTCTTCAGTGTGCCTGTTATGTAACTAACCATCCAAAACCCAACATAACATACATAAATATAAGATAAGATAAGAAAAACATACTCTTAACATATGAAAACAGAAAAAAAGTACACTAAGACTTAGTGATATAGTGTCAATGTGTGAGAGAAAGAAAGACCAAATAAAGAGAGGACACACTATAAGGGAACAGCAGATGTGTTTTTTTGTCTGCTCCTCCTCATTTGAGATTGAATTAACACCATTTCTCATCATTAGAGCGTCCTGCTTTTTTCCTTTTAGATCACTGATCATCCCATTAAGCCAACTGCATCCTCTCCTCATGGCATCAATCTCATTATCTAGTCCGTCCCGTCATCCTCATCCCCGTCCTCTGTGTCCTCGTCCTCCTCTTTGTCTTTGTCATTCTCAGCTGGACTCTGAGCCTAAACCTCCAGCGTCCCATTGAGCCTCCTGACATATCCCAAAAATAATCCCGGGAACAGGAAAGGGATGGTCGGAGGGGAGAGGAGAGGCGGGCGAGAGGCTATGATATGGCTCCAGCAGAATAATGAGGGTGTGAACGAAAGAGTGAAGTGGCATGGGGGAAAAGACATGTATAATGAACAGGAGTCAGTGTGAGAGGGAAAGAGAGAACAGATGGATAATTGAAAAGAGGGAACAGATGGATAATTGACACTCTTCTATGCCTAAGTCATTATATATATATTATTATTTTTTTTATTTTCTTTACATTTTTACCACTTTAATTCAACTTTATTTTCCCAGGGACACTTCATCTCATCAGCACCTCTGGGATTCTGCCAGTTTCTCTCGGCTGGGTGCTTTCTCTGTATAGTCCCACGACAAAAATGTTAATGCTGCCGAAATCTGCCTAATTCATCAAGTGGGGCTTCACTGGAGAAGAGAATCCAATCTGCACTGGCTGAAGCACAAGAGACTCACCTCATTTCCTCAAATTAAATGTAAATGTCTGTTTGAATTAGTGAGAAAATGTGTAGATTATTTGATATAACATTCAAGGGATTTGGGTACAGAGATGTATTTCTTTTAGCCGTTCGGAGGCCACTGGGGTGCAAAGTTACCCGTGTCACATTTGCAATTTTTTGACCTCTCATCTTAAAGCTATAGTGCGTAGTTTCTGTCTCCCCCATCAGGAATTGTAAGTAATGACCACAAAACTGTTGGCGCATCCACATGATACAGGCCGCATCACCCCCAACCCCAACTCCACATAGTTGCCAGTAACCAAGGGGGACACACACGATTAAAAAACATCTCTCTTCAGAAGAGGTCATTATCTTCACTTGAGTTTCTGTGCAGGAAAGTCTCCGGACGCCACAAACATACTGAGAAATCCAGAGAGGGATGTGTGGAGCTGATAGTCTTCATCAGCTTAGTGGAAACTCATTTGACAACGGCATGACTGTAACGTTCATTATAGTCAAAAAAACGATTTTCTGGTCTATGTTTTTATATGAAAGCACCTTTGTTGCGTTTTGGTCTTTCACAACTGTGTCTCAATCCTGTGAGACTAAAACCAATTTGGTCTGTTTTTTAATAGTCGAACAATCATTCCAACTGCAGACTGCAAAGAGTTATTTTTCCAGCTTCACAGAGATTTTTAGACTCTCTGAGCACGGGGGCTGTTTCCAGTCTCCTTAGTCCGGCCCTGTGGCCCACACTCATTACCAACCATCACTCTTGTCAACATCACCACAAACTACCCTACAGCTCACTTTACATCCCCAAATTCCAAAGCAATATAAACCATTTCAACTGCTCTGTAGAATTGCCTCATTTAGTCGCTCTGCAACTTCATTTTGTTTTGAAGACATTTCAATCAGGAGAGACTACGTTGCAGATATACAAACATTTATCTGTCAGTTAAAAGTGCAAACTAAGAAGGTACATAAACTTCGTAAAGAGGTGTGTGTGTGTATATATATATATATATATATATATATATATATATATATATATATATATATATATATATATATATATATATATATATATATATATATATCCCAATGGAGTCCAGACACTTGTGGTGGCACCTAAAAAATAAAATAAATTCATACTAAAATAAGGAAGCCGTCAGCCGGAAGAAGACCGAGGACACCATGGCTAACCATGCCTGGAGGTGGAAGGGGGGGAGGCGGGTCGCACCCTTGTCTGAAGACTGACAGAAGCATGGGAGAGAACAGATTTAAAACAAGGTTGTCATGCTGTGATAGGCTTTAACATGTGTGCCCGACTCTGATTGGTTTACACCAACGCGATTCCCTCCAAAACAGCTGATCAGTATAAGAGAAGCGTGGTAACGTTATTGAAGTCTCCTGGCAGAATTTACACGGAGCTACATTTAGACAATATCCTGAATAGTCATCATGAACCTTTTGGGTTTTTGAGCCACAATTGGAGGTACATCACAGACGTGGTGCATGTTATATTCAGTTTCAGGATGTGGGATACACAGCGAGCTATAGACTTAGACTTCTCTTTATTAATCCTTTTGGGATGACTCCCACGAGGAAACTGGAAATTCCAGCAACAGTTTTAGCAAGAAAAAAGAAATAAAAAAATAGATAAAAAGACAGTATAAAGACAACAAAATAACAATAATAATAATAATAATAACAACAACAATAAGAACATTCGTCAAATAAACAAAGACCAAAATTATTATTAAAGTGTCAGTGTTGAGTCCAGTGTTAAAGTGATAAAGTGACCAGGTGTGAATTTAAGTCCAGGTGTGTATGTATGTATGTATATGTATGTATGTATGTATGTATGTATGTATGTATGTATGTATGTATTTATGTATGTGTATGTATGTATGTATGTATATGTATGTATGTATGTATGTATGTATGTATGTATGTATTTATTTATGTATGTGTATGTATGTATGTATGTATATATATATATATATATATATATATATATATATATATATATATATATATATATATATATATATATATATGTATGTATGTATGCATGTATGTATGTATGTATGTATGTATGTATGTATGTATGTATGTATGTATGTATATGTATGTATGTATGTATATATATATATATATGTATGTATGTATGTATGTATATATGTATGTATATATGTATGTATGTATGTATGTATGTATGTATGTATGTATGTATGTATGTATGTATGTATGTATGTATGTATATATGTATGTATTGTCCTCTCTGCCCTATTTCCTCCTCCCCCTAGTGAGGAGTTGTAGAGTCTGATGGCATGAGGGACAAAGGAGTCCTTGAGCCTGTTGGTCTTGGGAAGGAGCCTTCCACTGAACCGGCTCCTCTGGGTGCTGATGACGGTCTGACTGTGTCTGTGAGCAGCTACTGCTCCATTCATGCAGGGCAGAGTGAAAGTAAATTCAGATTAATTCTTCTTTGCTGAAGGACCTGCACACACACTCCCACCGCTGGCAGCCACACCCTCAACGGTCTAGATGCCTAGATGGTAGTCTATGACGACAACGATTCATTTAGGGGATTGCTCCAGTGACGCCTGAAGAGCCGCCAGATGTCCCCTTATTTTCAGCCGGATGTCCCTCCCCTCCCACTTTCTTTGGGTTCTAACCTCTGGTGGATTTCTGAGGACTATAGGTAACTGTTCCTCAGATCTCTGACAGCTAGCTAGACTATAGCTAAGTTTCCATCCACGTGTCAATCGAATTATCTGAAGTTTGGTAAAAAAAAAAAAAAACTCATGTGAATAAATCTGGTGAAAGTGTGTTTCCATCCAACGGCTTTAAAGCCAATAAAAACCTGGTGAGAGGCCCTGTTATTGCGTCCGGCGCTTAGCACCGCCCAAGACGATTGTGATTGGTTTGAAGAAAGGCCAATGAACCAGAGCAGGTTTTTCTCCCGTCCCAGAATGCTGTGTGGACTAGCCAGACCCTCCTCTGAGAATTTCTGCACAAAGTTATTTTAAATTACATCATACTGTCTGACTTCTTTAAAGTCAAACGAATCCAGCTCACACACATTTTTGGGCTTAATACTAAAAGCAATAACGCCTCTCTGGAGTGGTTAGTGGTTGAAGTCTCATTTCATGCCCCACAGCCAACCTATAAACCCCAAACCCCTCTCCATTTTGAGAAGTTTATTGGAGAAATTCAAAGCAGATTAAATCACATTGGACTCAGCGTTATAAGCATAATGAGTGTTGTCTTATATTGTGCTCTGCAGAGCAGTGCTGGTGTCTAAAGTGTGGGTCCTAATGGCTTAGTTTGACAGCTGAGTTAATTACCAATCTGTTCATTCTCACTCCTCTCTTCTTTTTTTTGTTCCTCTCACAGAGGAATCCCAGTGCCAGTTCTTTGTAGGGTCAATATGAAGAGTGATTTAAATGTCACGCATCATGAGAGATATTTGTTCAATGGTCAACAAATTTGAGAGCAAAATATGAGTCAGTTTATTAAAAAAATCCCAATTATTATGAGTGAGACCCCAACCACCACACATAATATTTGCATGGAGTTACAGGCTTTTTTTAATGGGCTTGTTTGCAGACTTTCCATAAACAATAACTAAGACAGCATTGCAGTGAGTGATGCACAGCGCCCTGCGGGTGGCCCCCAGCACACTTTCTCCGGTTACTGCTTGAAAATGAAGTCATACTGTCATGAATTGCACGTTTGCCCCGTAGCACATGTGGAAAGTCATTCAAGCAATAAGAAAATGTCTTCATCCCATGACGCCTGTTTGTGCGTCTTCTCGTTTCATCTCGGTTACTCCCTCGCTGCCAGGATTTACCTGATGGATGGGCACTACAGAGGGGCACCAGCCCAACCACTGCATGACATCCTCATGTTGAGTGTTGCCCTTACAGTTCCCTACATCAACAGCTTTGTCTTTTCTGATCTTTGTACTGCACCTTGTATCCCGCTCTGCTTTGTGCCTTCTTCCGTCTTGTTTTGTGATTGTGTTGTCTTTCTTTTTTTTCATGGGACTAATAAAATTGGCATTTGGCTAATTCTGGCAAATCTGTGACCTGGGCTGCCAATGTTGTTAATTTCTTCCCTCATAAACGGCCATTTCAAACTCTCCGGTTTGAAAAATGACATCGTGCACAGCTGTTTTCAGAAAAGTGTTCATTTACACGTACCTGTGTATGTATGCCGTCAACACCGTTGAGAGCACGCCAAACCTGTAGGTGGCAGTGTAACGAGAGGCTCCAGCCCCTGTTAGCCAATCAGAATCCCTAAAATAGCAACAACAGCAAAGAATCACTTCCTCTCTCTTAAAGAGACAGGTGCCTCAGAGCGTCTCATACAGAGGGTGAATACAGGAGCAGCAGCCATGGGCAGTATGAGAAAGATAAAGTGCTTTTTTGAACATTAAAGCATGTAAAAATGTTCTAGTACAAACCCAAAACACAAGTATGAACCTGATAATGCTTCATAGTAGTTTCCCTTTAATATGCAATTGATACAAACACCTCTTATTTTATTAATTTTTTTTCTGCACTTTTTGACGTTTTTGTTGTTTTTGTCCCACATTTTTGACGCTTTTTATAACATTTTTTTCCACTTTTTTTAGCGTTCTTTTGTGATTTTTTTCCCAATGCTATAAAATTGATTTAAACCAAATGTAATGGAAGTAGTGTACTGATCATTTGTTTTACTTGTTATGAGCGTTGTAAGGAACCATCCTCGTTATTCTTTCATTTTTGACAATTTGTTTGAAAGAAACCCAAATTTCTGATATAGAAACCTTTTGAAAACGTGCCAAATTTCACCCGAGGACAACAGGAGGGTTAAAATAGCAAAGACAATTGTGTCGGGGTACTCGTTGGGCTATGCTGGATGCAAGATAGGGCTTCTAGTCCTCAACCTCAAACCACATAACTTCTTGTTAACAAGTGTAAAGAGTCAACACAACGCAAACCACAGCTCAGTCATGGGGAAGACCAGCGAGGGAACTCGCCTCAGGTTTGCTCCTCGTATTGATGGCCCCACATGTTGATTGGCTAACTAGAAACCTGAGGGAACCAATGACCTGCATTGACCTGGAGAGAAAACAGGAGCAAGGACACATTCATACAACAAGCACTTTGCTACTATGCTAGGCATGTAACATTGCCAAATCATAAAGTTACTTTTATAGTAAAAGAAATTGCACTTCTTGTCTGAATGTTAGAGACGAGTACCCCAAATCATGTTCTTTGGACAACTAAGCTGTAAACAGAAAGTGAATGGACAGCATTTACTGTTTATAGCACCTTGCTCGTCTTAGCAAGCACTCAGAGAGCTTTACAATCCAAGCCAGCATTCACCCTTTCTCACACACACACACACACACACACACACACACACACACACACACACATAATGCAAGGTACCACCTGTTGACCTGGAGGGGAGAGATAACCATTCACACACCGGTGGCACAGTCATTGCAATTAGTGGTTTGGTATCTCGCCCAAAGACCGCTGCAGCGACAGCTGTCCAACGACAGATGAAGAGAAACATCACAGCTGCAGCAACAAAAGTTATTGAGAAGCAGCGTCATAGTATAAAATGTGTAATGTACTGCCGTGGATGTATTCAATTGACTGGATGCCGTATCCTAAAATGGCATACGCCAAAAAAGTCTTTTAAGCGTCCAGGTTTACAGCCCACCGAATACTCACAGTAGTGTTTCCCGTGCAGACTCCAGCCTGATATTGGGTGATCAGCTCTGGCTCGCAGTTCATTCCAAAGGTGTTGGATGGGATGGAGGTCAGGGTTTTGTGCAAAGCAGTCAAGTTCCCCTTCGAGGGGAACTCGCAACTACGTCGGTTACGACACTATGGGAACGCCATAGTGTCGTAACCGACGCAGTGTCTCGTTCCCCTATCTCGGGGAACAAGGGTTACATACGTAACCCGAGACGTTCTTTTACAACCTACTGTGAAAACCATTTCTTTATAAAGCCGGTTTAGTGCACGCTATAGTCTATAATATGTCAATATGTCATATGCTGTTGCATTAAGATTTCTCTTATTTGGATGTAAGGGACTTACCAGAACAGGAAAGTCCCCCAGGTCAAAAGTTCACAAAAGTATATAAAGAGGGATATCCACGTACTTTTAATACACAGCTATATGCTCGCAATAGAGATGGGATGAGAGCTTGTCTGTGATTGGCTGGACAGTTGGCAACGGGGCTGCAGTCTTTTTCTTTTGTAATTAAATTTGTCTTCATCGATCCATTTTCACTCTCTCTGCAGTTTCAATCCTGTCTTTAAACTAAATGAGTGTGTTTAAAAAGACCTTTGTGAGCAAAATGCCACAGCAGTTAAAGATTTACTGCCTCATGAAATGAGCTGACTGTGTCCGACTGAGTTCTTTATCCAGCAAGCTTTTAGAGGAGAAATTACTTGATGCTTTTTCATTACTGTACGATGAAAACTAGATGCGGGACTCATCGATGACTGAGAAACTGAAAGCATGGGAACAATCAGCGTTCCAAGAAACAATCAGTCAGCGCTATGAGAACTAACCACATCAGCCGAGACAGATTGCTGCACCCTGAACACCAGCTGAGTCCACCACTGTCACGACCTGGCTCACATGACAAAATACAAGAGATACGAGGTTTGTAGCTAAAAGGTTTTACAATTGTTTCATTAATATAACAAGTGTATAATAGTGCTGGCCAGGTTGGGTCAGCGGTGGAGCAGGTGCACATGTACTGAGAGGTTTATGCCTCAATGCAGAGGTCCAGGGTTCAAATCTGACCTGGGATGATCTCTCCTCTCTCCTGTGAAAAATTGAAGGTGGAAAAGCCCCAAAAAAAAAAAAAATAAATAAAGAACTCACAGTGGAGTAACCAAGATAACTGAATGAAGGTTGTTAAAGTAGTCGTAAGAACTTGTAACCATGCTGAAGCCAGCTTAACAAAAGGATGGTCCCGGGTGGATGAAGCGAGAGACAGTGATCAGGTTCACAGCCAGATCTTAAAGTTCTCATATTCTGCTCGTTTTCAGGTTCATAAATGTATTTCTAGGTTGTACCAGAATAGGTTTACATGGTTTCATTACTAGTAGAACTGTTGGGTCCTTGTAAACTATAGAGCGGTCTAGACCTGCTCTATCTGTAGATTATAGAGCGGTCTAGACCTGCTCTATCTGTAAATTATAGAGCGGTCTAGACCCGCTCTATCTGTAAATTATAGAGCGATCTAGATCTGCTCTATCTGTAAATTATAGAGCGGTCTAGACCCGCTCTATCTGTAAATTATAGAGCGGTCTAGACCTGCTCTATCCGTAAATTATAGAGCGGTCTAGACCCGTTCTATCTGTAAATTATAGAGCGGTCTAGATCTGCTCTATCTGTAAATTATAGAGCGATCTAGATCTGCTCTATCTGTAAATTATAGAGCGGTCTAGATCTGCTCTATCTGTAAATTATAGAGCGGTCTAGATCTGCTCTATCTGTATATCTGTAACGTGTCTTGAGATAACTCTTGTTATGAATTGATACTATAAATAAAATTGAATTGTGCTTAACATGGAATTGTTTTAAAACCTGCGAGAACTTACGTGAGGAGAATTTTGAGCCCTGATCAGATTGGATCTTTTTCTCAGGCCCTGTTCTAGCAAGAGGGCCGTCACAACTCCTGAACCGGGTCCTCATTTGTTCAAACTTGTTGCACTTCATCCAAACTTTTCTTAGACTTCATGTGAGCCTCGGCTGGCAGTGCAGTTATCAAGGCTGAGGCAGAGGATGCTGTAATAAATACCGCACATGGGCCTTTGTAATGAAGGACAAAGTGAGCTCAAAATGAACGCATTTGAGAGGCCACTAGTGAGTGGACCAGACACGGGTGAGACGTTTGTCCTCACATCTTCAACCTAATCAACGATATGATTTCAAAAAGTATTGCAATCACTGTTGGAGAAAAGTGGAGGGTACTTGGAGGAACTATATGATTTATAGTTTCAAGACTTTGGGATTCTTTCTGGAAAAGAAAAGATTTGAGAGGGTAAGAGGACCTCTCGGCCTTCCCCATGACATTAGCAGTACCAATGAGGTCTCTGAAATGACATCTGTGTACTTCTAGCAACTCTGGATAGTTTTGTTTATCCAAGGAGATTACGAAGATTAAGTGGAGCTACTTCATCCAGCACTGGAGAGCAATAGTTGTAAAATGATTGGACTACAATGTCCACATTTTCATCATCTAAAACAACATTGCTATCGAACACCATAAAGAAAAAATAGCTGCAGCCTCGTTAATGAGACTTAATTGTGTCTCACATGGCAAGAAGGCTGAGACTCCAATTTGAAGAAAATGTAAAATAAAATACATTTGTGGTCACTGATATATAGGTCTTTAGGGCTAACAGATCCAATATCTATACCATGTGTACAAACAAGGTCCAAGGTATGCCCACCGGCATGTGTGGGGCCAGATATGTGTTATACATGGTATTCGGGTCAAATAGACCCATTTCAATTTTGTACAAGAAGAACAATGGTACATGTTACTACCTGAAAATCAACGGCCTTGCCTTATTTCCTGTGATAAACATGTATTCCTGACTCAATTCAGAACATTATTGTGGATATGACACTTATGTTGTTTCCATAGTGATTTTTAACATGAATTATAACCTGATGACTAAAAACGAACCCCACTTCCATCTTTTATAGTGTTCTAGTAGAGACTGATTAATTCCCTGAACATATAAATTATCACAATTGTTTGAAATTGAGATAAAGACAATAGATTATGAAGTAAAATTTTATTTCAAAATTGTTTTTAAAACCCCAAATAAGTCCCAGGTCAATTTAACCCGAGGGACACGAGAGGGTCCTGAAAGTGGAGACAACACAAGGGTTAAAATGAAAAGATTGAGGAAATCAGTGCCATAAATACTTAGAGTAGAGTCATCGATATTAAGATTAAAGTCTCCAACCATTAGTACCTTGTCCAGCTTTATATAAGATAATAATAGGTCTGCAAAATCTGATAAAAATTAGCTTATTGGGCCTTGTCATCTGTAGATGAAAATACAATACATAGGGATTTGCAGTAAGGGTGGATGCTCAGCAGTTGGCATGTTAACCCTGCCACCTATTGAGGACCTGGCCAACCAACGTGGCCTTTCAAGGGCAAAAAAAACAAAATCAAGGACTCTCCACACCCCTGCCACAGTGTGTTCCCTCTCCTGCCCTCAGGCAGGCGGTATCGCAGCCTAAGAAGCAGGTCTGTGCGGTTCTGGGACAGTTTTTTCCAGCACCACGCTGAACTGAGACAAGATGGAATATACAGTATGTGTGCATATTAGATTAGATTAGATTAGATTCAACTTTATTGTCATTACACAGGTGCAGCTACAAGGCAACGAAATGCAGTTTAGGTCTAACCAGAAGTGCAATAGCAGGAAGTGCAGGATATACACTGGTTCCATAAGTGCAGGACATGGATATGTACTGAATAAATATAGAGATGAATACTATTATAAACAGAATTTTACAGCTAGATTATCCTATGAATATAATATATAGATAACAAGTATTGTGAACAGGATTTACAGCTGGATATGTACTGAATATAATATACAGCTGGATATGTACTGAATGTAATATACAGGTGGATATGTACTGAATATAATATACAGCTGGATATGTACTGAATGTAATATACAGGTGGATATTACTATAAATAGAATTTTTACAGAAATGTACAATGATCATAATATACGGATGGTTTACGGAGTTTACAGGTGAATATGTACTATGAATATATGTACAGATGGCTATTACTATAAACAGAATTTTTACAGATAGACATATATAATAAGTTAGGCTAAAATGAGCAGTTTAACAATGATTAAAAGGTAGTACAAATAAAGTTTGGGCAGAAACTATCCAAATTAAAGTGCAGTGGAGAGTAATTGCATATTACAATTAATATAATGTCTATGTATGGGTATATGCGTATCACTACATTTGTCATATTTTCAAAATGCTAGCTATCTTATTTATGTATTGTATTTTAACAATATTTATAATTGGATTTTTTTAGCTGCTGATCAGTTTCTATGTTTGTTTTTATGGTGGTCCGATGCAACGTCATTTCGTTCTACACTGCCCCCAAATCTTTAAAGCTTTTTTTTACATTTGTCACTTTTTTAACATTTTTGTTACTTTTTTCAACATCTTTTCACATTGTTGTCACTTTATTTGACATTTGTTCACATTTTAGTCACTTTTATTGACATTTTTTTTTACACTTTTTTTAAAGTTCTTACCAATTGTTTTTCTCCAAATGCTGTAAAATTGACAAAAACACAAATTCAATGAAAGTAGTGAACTAATTATTTATTTACCTTGTGAGGAGCGTTGTTGGGAACCATCCACGTTACTTTTTTGGAAGATTTGTTTCAAAGAAACCCAGATTTCTAATAAAGAAACTTTTTGGAAAGGGGTCAAATTTGACCCTGAAGACACCAGGAGGGTGAACTTTCTCGTGCTCACGAGCCAACCAACTGATGACCTGAACCCAAACATCAGGTGACTATATTGCGGCAATATAACTCCACAGTGGAGGAGGAGCGCTTGGATGCCCCATGGAACAAATTAATCAATGCACTTTGGTTCTTTTCTTTCGGCAGAAGGAAAGTGCTTCTGAGATGCGTTGACGAGCCGTGTCAAGTTGATGCAGTCAGTGTAGAAATGCAGCATTTAACGGTTGTAGCTACATGTGCTTAATATTGGACTAATTGAAAATAATCAATTAATCTGGCCGTTGCTTGACAGCCGCAGCGTGGGCACATTTGTTACAGCCGTCCGTAGCGGCCCTTCGGCACCAGATGGGTGAAGTGTCGACCAGGCATAGTTAAATATCCAGTTCTCTCTCCCAGACATTAACACTCAGACAGAGCTTGATACATTTTTTAAGCAGAGTTAACGTTTTGTGGAGGTGATGAGCGTGAGCTTCTCTGGGGTCTCAGACAAAATGACTTAAAATCACACGGCTGTGAAATGCATGCGCTTCTTGACGGATTGAGCTGTCTGCATTTATTGATGACCTGCTCCAAATGACTTCAGCTGCGAGATTCAAGTTGCTTCCTGCCGGATGAGAGAGACTCTGACTGACTGTGTACAGTTTTAGAGAGAGTTAGTAAGGCATCTGTTCACTTGTGCATTCCTAAAAGACTAATCATGGGCGTTGCTTTAGAGGGGTGATCATTTCATTTTTGGATGTTAACCCTCATGTTGTCCTGGGGTCAAATTTGACCCATTTTGCAAGTTTGTTTATATCATAAATATGGGAGGTTGAAAATATCGAACAAGGTGACAAAACATTGGGGAAAAAAGCATAAAGAATATTGGAAAAAGTGACAAAAACTACGGGGGAAAAAACACTGGAAGTATGCAGCAAAAACTTTGGAAAAATCGGCTAAAATGTCAAAAAAGTGACAAAACGTCAACAAAAAAAACTGATAAAAATGTTGAAAAAAAGGAAAACTCTGATTTGTTTTATCTGTCGTGTGCTGAATTGCCGCAGAGCTCTCAGGCGTCCGGCAAAAATAGAAGCTCTGTGTATCAGCTCTGGAGGGCTGGGGACCACCAGAGCTGGGAAATAGTGGAAATACACACATTGACTTTCATGGAAACCGAATGACTCCGACACCGTTCTGTGTAGACAGGTCCTGTAGAAATTGGGGGTCACTCTGCTCATAATGTAACTCAACATCTGACAGTAATGCTCCCATCAACATCCACAGGGCAGGATAATGTTCCTGCCACAGGTTACTTGTTTATTTATGCCCTTCCCTTAATACTGAGAGGCCTCCACAGCTGCAATGGTGACATTAATTCAGAGTGACACTGTGTGGTTAAAGGAGTAGTTGGACGAGTAGTACTGGGCTTCTCTGTGAACCTGAGAAACCTCATGTCTTATTAAGAAACAAAATGTCGTTTCTGGTTGCACTTCTCTCTGTCGTGTGTGAGCTTTCAGGAGATATAGTCTATTTGATAGTTGCCCTGGAAAAAAAAGCAGTCAAGTTATTGCTATCTCTTGTTTCTCAGGCTGACAGCATGCAGCTGAATGTGACCTGTTCTTGGAGATGTGTCACATTGCTGGGGACATGTCCCTGCAGGGACATGTTGATGCACTCACTGTAACTCCTGTTCCAGGAGGAACGTAAGCGCTCTGAGGAGGACAGGATGCAACTCACAGGCTCCTCCAAACCAGAAGTACACAGCCAACATTTGGTCAACAGGATTTTCTAAAGACAGTGTTGACCACTGGCAGTGAAGGCGAGCCATATTCATTTGTGTAGCACCATTCGCACACTGAAGTATGGGAATTTTCATTTAGTTAACGTTGGAATTTCACATTATGACAAAGTCGGTTCCATCTGTGCGTAGTATCTAAATGCAGCTTCACAAAAGTTTGGAGGCACACCAGTCAGAACAAATGCTGAACAAATGCTAAATATCACTGCATCACAACCAAAGGAGTTACTTTATGGAACAGCTGCAGTGAAGAGATGAAATCATGTACAACAATGAGCAATTTCAAGAGATTATTTAAAATGAATATATTAAAGGGATACGAAAAGGATTTGAAGTGATAGTATTGTATAATGACTGTGTGGTTTCTTGGCATCTATATACTAATATATCTATATCCTAATATATCTATATCCTAATATATCTATATCCTAATATATCTATATCCTAAGCCTAGTATGGATGTGTTATTTAATCTGCTATAGATAGATGGTAGAGAAAGAAGAAGAAAGGGAAGAAAAGAAACAAAAACAGTGTACATGTGTGTATGTATGTATGCATCTGTGTCTATGATGTGTAAATAAGTGAAGCATAAGATTTTGTATTTACTAAAGGATAAAGTAGAGAAAGGGGGTCGGACCTGATAAGTTGTGTATGAACTTCTTCCTCCTCCTTTTTGAACATGGGAATTTTTTGTCAATCATTTTGGTAGATTGTGCTGAGAAGTACATGACATTATTTATCTGTCATTTCAATTATATAAATGTGCATGAATGTTTGTATGTATATTTTTTTATTTTAATGCTACCAACTGACTAAAACTAGCCAAGGACAACAGATGAAAATTAGCCTGCTGAGCTCACTCTGGCTCATTTACAGTTACTTTGCTGTTAATTAATGAGCACTCGCCATGTCAAATAAACCAATAAATCAAATGAAATAATTCCCAAAGATGATTAAAAAAAAGACTTGCTGGGTTTATATTCTTTAAGCATAAATAAGCATTAATGTACTATATTTTGCCAGTGTAACGCTCAAAAAATAGAAGAAATGTACTCAGCTGTCCAACCTTTGGCCAAGTGTGTCAGCAGGGATGGGGGGTTGAACGCGGGGTTGACTGAAGTATCAAAAGAGAGATTGGCTCTTCGGCCAACCAGCTTGAAGACACATACCGCAGGGACTTTAGTTGTAGACCCACACTTTCTCCAGTGCAAATGTGCCAAGTTTGATTCTGTGTAGCGTATCAAGCCTGCGGCGTAAAACATGAAATGTGAGAAAGTAACAAAGCAAACAGATTTGGCTGAAATTCAGTGGCTGGATACCATTTGGCCTCAAGATCAGTTAGAGTTTAGAAGCAGTTGTGATCAGGGATTTCTGCCATTAGAGAAGATCAGTTGTCATCCGTAACTGTTCCATTCGGTTTATGTGCTGCTGTTAAGGGCCAATGCACAGGATTAGCATGTTAGCTGCC
Source organism: Percina caprodes (assembly GCA_013375575.1). NCBI lineage: Eukaryota > Metazoa > Chordata > Actinopteri > Perciformes > Percidae > Percina > Percina caprodes. The sequence goes on from JABXJD010000130.1 coordinate 115,090, forward strand.
AAACAGCGTTGCTCTACCTGCTGTTTCAAATGTTAATAAACCCGGAACAAACAGGATAAGCAGATAGAAAGTAATTACAAGTGCAAAGCTGAAGCCCCTGCAGTAGTTTCTAAGGTTTCCAGTAGTTGTAGTTACTGCTGTAACAACCTGATAGTCTCATCAAAGGCAGGGTTGATTATGTGGAAAAGCTAGCGAGATATGAGAGTAGCATCGTCCTCGGGGGTCACACAGACATGCACAAGCATCGCTGCTTCAGAGCAGAGTGGGGAAAGGGACGCAATTTTGTTTCATGTCTCATTCGTATATTATCGTATAGAATGTGCCACCGTACTGCGTGATCTCCGCACCCATGTAGCAGTGCTTCGCCTGTGCTTCCACCCAATATAGTCCCAAGTCAATATCTAGGTCGTCTTAATCTGCATTGTTATTTGTACTCGTTGTGAATACGCAGGCCACAAGAATTAATTAGGCTGTTGTTGTTGATGTTTGTTGGCTCACAACATGCTAACGGGCAACATGGGATTCATTTCACTACGGTAAGCTAAAACAATGCATTCACTGAGACAAAGTCTTATTTTAACAAACGGTGGCGTGTTCCTTTAACTCAAACATGACTACTGTTAGAAGGGCTGGTATGGTTAAAAAAATATTCAATCCAGGTACCAATACCAGTACTATGACTTCCATACCGGTTCCTAAAGAATACTTTTCTTTTGATACCAATTAATTAACCCTCATGTTGTCCTAATGTTGTCCTCATGTTGCCCTCATGTTGTCCCCATGTTGTCCTCATGTTGTCCTCATGTTGCCCTCATGTTGTCCTCATGTTGCCCTCATGTTGTCCCCATGTTGTCCTCATGTTGTCCTCATGTTGTCCTCATGTTGTCCCCATGTTGTCCTCATGTTGCCCTCATGTTGCCCTAATGTTGCCCTCATGTTGTCCTAATGTTGTCCTCATGTTGTCCCCATGTTGTCCTAATGTTGTCCTCATGTTGTCCTCATGTTGTCCTCATGTTGTCCTCATGTTGTCCTCATGTTGTCCTATATCAATGTTCTTTTTAATTCCCCAAAATAACATGATTGATTCCACACAACGCTCTTTGCCAAGTACAAATCTCTACTTTCATTAATTTTGGGGCGTCTTATTCAATTTTATAGCATTTGAAACCAAATTGAAGTGTTTTTGAAATAGTATTGAGAGTAAAAGTTGACATATTCCAGTCTGTGATTATCATCAACATCCATTCCTTTAATTTTAGTCTCAATAATTCCTAATTTCTGCTTTTCTAACTTAAACATTAGGTATAATTTCCTATAAATGAGGTTTAAATAAATAAATTCCAAAAATAACTGTAAAACTAGAGTTAATAAGTTAGTGTTACGTAGTGTTGAAAACATCAAATAAGAAACATTGAAAAAAAGCATCAAAAGTGTTGAAAAAAAGAGACAAAAAATGTAAGGAAAAGTTGAAAACATTGCTAAAAAGAGTCAACAAAAGTGCTGATTTTCGACGGGAAGACAACACGAGGGTAAAAAACAAAAAGAAATTACAACATTACACATAATGCTCTATTTCCTGAGGAAGCTGAGATCCTTCAACATGTGCAGCAGGATGTTGGAGATGTTCTACCAGTCGGTTGTGGCCGGCGCTCTGCCCCCCCCCCCACACCGCCCCCACAGCACCCCCCCGCCCCCCCTCGCCATCTGCTGGGGCAGCAGCATCGGAGCCAGCAGCACAAACAGACTGAACAAACTGATCAGGAAGGCTGGCTCCGTGATCGGCTGCAAACAGGACACGTTTGAAGCTGTGGTGGAGAGGAGGTCTCTGAACTGTTATCCCTCATGGATAACCCCGACCACCATCTCCACCCCCCCCCCCCACACTGGTCCAACAGAGGAGCAGCTTCTCTGAGAGGCTCCGACAGCTTCGATGTCCCACGGACCGCTACAGGACATCATTCCTACCACACATCCATCACTGGGTGGTGGATAAGACTCACAGACATCATGACGGCATTGAGTGCACCTTGCACAATATTTAAATACAATATTTACGTTATCTACAGCTTTATCAATGATAGTTACACATAGTCAATTTTTATTTTTATTCCCAACTTGTATACATTATAAATGATTTGTTCTCATATTGTATCCTGTTATTTCATGTATATTCTGTGTGTGTGCTGTGTGTCTGATATGTTGCTGCTGCAACACTGGAATTTCTCATTTTTTGGGGATCAATAAATATCTATCTATCTATCTATCTATCTATCTATCTATCTATCTATCTATCTATCTATCTATCTATCTATCTATCTATCTATCTATCTATAATGGCAAAAGTCTTTTAATTGTGTTTATCTGCCTCTGTGTAATGTAATGTTAACCCTCCTGTTTGAGGGTTGACCCATTTTCAAAAGGTTTCTATATCAGAAATGTGGGTTTCTTTCAACCAAATTATCAAAAGAAATAACGTGGATGGCCCTTAACAAGTAAATTAAATGAGCAGCTCACTTCTCTCATGGAATTCAGATGATTTAGTCTATTTTATTGCATTTGAAAAAATATTGATTAAAGAACGTCAGAAAAAGTGCAGAAAGAACTGACTAAAACGTCAAAACATGTCCAAAACATCGGAAAAGCGACAAAAGTGTCAAAAAAGAGGACCAAAACATTGAAAAAAGTTTCAATTTTTACACAGAAAAGTAATGGTTGACGGGTAAGACAACACAAGGGTTAAACAGCCAATCGCAGACATATAAGATCTTGGTAAAAAGAATCCTGCGTACTTATTGGCTCACGGACGCTGGTGAGACCTCCTCCTGACATTGGCTATTGAATGAAGAGTCATTTTTCGATACTCGAGACTTTAGAGGCAGTTCTGTTGGTGCCTCAAAAATACTGAATTCGGTACCCAGCCCTAACTCACGGTGTCGACCCGCACTGAGCTTAGTCCCGTCCCTACACGGGAGGGGTAGAGTACACGCAGCGGGGCAAGGATGCATTTCATTGGTTCTTTCCAAGAGGACCACAAGGCAGTGATTGGTGGGCATTTTTGCAGGATTGCTGCACCTATACATGACGTATCTTTTTTTTTTTTATAAAGAGGATTTTTGGTGGCCGGGTTGGTTCAGTGGTGCACAGAGCAGGCGCACATGTGCTGAGAGGTTTGTGCCTCAACGCAGAGGTCCGGGGTTCGGATCCGACCTGTGACGGTATCCTGCATGTCTTCCCCCTTTCTCATCTAACTGTCCTATCAAAAATTAAAGGCGAAAAAAAATAAAGATGATATTTGGGGCATTGTAGGCCTTTATTTGTATAGGACAGCTTATTCTTTAGGATCAGCACCTCTAAATCTGAGGCCATGGTTCTCAGCAGGAAACCGATGGAGTGTTTTCTTCAGGTAGGAGTGAGTCCTTACCCCAAGTGAAGGAGTTTAAGTACCTTGGGATCTTGTTCGCGAGTGAGGGGACCATGGAGCGTGAGATTGGTCGGAGAATCGGAGCAGCTGGTGCGGTATTACATTCAGTTTATCGCACCGTTGACGAAAAGAGAGCTGAGCCAGAAGGGAAAGCTCTCGATCTACCGGGCAGTGTTCGTTCCTACCCTCACCTATGGTCATGAAGGCTGGGGCAGGACCCAAAGAACGAGGTCCAGGGTACAAGCGGCCGAAATGTGTTTCCTCAGGAGGGTGGCTGGCGTCTCCCTTAGAGATCGGGTGAGAAGCTCAGTCCTCCGAGAGGAGCTCGGAGTAGAGCTGCTGCTCCTTCACGTCGAAAGGAGCCAGTTGAGGTGGTTTGGGGATCTGGTAAGGATGCCTCCAGGGCGCCTCCCTAGGGAGGTGTTCCAGGCACGTCCAGCTGGGAGGAGGCCTCGGGGAAGACCCAGGACTAGGTGGAGAGATTATATCTCCAACCTGGCCTGGGAACGGCTCGGGATCCCCCAGTTGGAGCTGGTTGATGTGGCTCGGGAGAGGGAGGTTTGGGGTCCCCTGCTGGAGCTGCTGCCCCGCGCCCCGATACCGGATAAGCGGATGAAGATGGATGGATGGATGGAGCTTATTCTTTAAAGGGGCGATAGAGGGGGAACAACATGCAGCAAAGGGCCCCAGGCCAGAGTCAAACCTGGACCGCTGTGTTGAAGAGTCAACCTTTGTATATGGGCGCCCGCTCTACCAGGTGAGCTAACCAGGCGCCCATGTGATGTATCTATGTTGATCCTTTTTTCAGAGCCCAGATGTTATCGTTTTATTGCTGCCGGGTTTAAAGACAGTTGAGAAAAGAAATCCATTAATAATCACTTTCCTAGTACACAGCAGTCCTTAACTGTAACTGTCACTGATTTGATCTGGTCTGACTGATAGTAACGGCCTCAACCCAACACCTTCTCTTAATTTCCCCCTGTGTTCCCACTGCAGAGTCTAGTAGACAGGTATTCCCTGACGAGGCTCTTTTGCCATGAGTCTGACTGGGCATGTTTCACTTTCTTTGACAGATTGCTTCTGGAGTTTGCTGCCGTGCATAAGCTGATGCTGACGCAAGTTACATTTACGTTACTATCAGCATATGTAGCGTCCAGGTTCTTCTGTCATTTTGTACTTAAAGGGTAACTACCGTTTCTTTCAACCTGGACCCTATTTTCCTGTTTTTGTGTCCGACAACACTATGCAAAGGATTTCTAAGGATGTCAACCTTTCTGTTTTTTTTAACAGTGACTTTAGCATCGTAAAATACACTCCATTCAAAGTCGACAGAAACAAAATAAAACCATTTTGGGTCGTCTTTCCACTTTTCCAACCATCACAACTCTAGTTTTGGTTGAAATAAACACACAGTTTACCGATTTACATGTGAAAACATGTTGGCTCTATTCACGCTTAAAGTATTGCTTTTTTAAATGGAGTCTGGTGGGTTCAGTGCTGTTTCTGGTAAAACAGAAAGGTCTCAAAGAGGTTTTAAAGCTCTATCTCTGAAGGGATCCTTTCCATAATGTTGTCAGACATTTAGAACATTAATCTGAGTCTGTCAGCGGTAAAACAAGCACTTTTATGAAGGTAAATACAAGCTGGACAACCTATTAACTTACATTGTACATCTGCTGACTGCAGCCATCCTTATTAATACTGGACCAATGTCAATGATTGTTGTTCCCATCAGTCACTTAGACAGAAACACATAGGGAAATAGTGTCCAGGTTAAAAAAAAACAGCCATTTACCCTTTAAATTACATACCTCCCTCCAGCAACATGATACAATACAACGAATATTATGACCCTAATGGTATGAAACACACAACATGTTGTGTTACACGGTGGCAGCGCATATAGTTGAACATTACTCCAAATGTAAATAACAAGAATGAATAAATTTCAGTGCAGTGATCACAAGTGAAACAATAACAAATTACCATCATCAACCGGGGCCAGTTCTTGCTTATAGCTGCAGCTTTTTAGATGCATGAATAAATCAGTTTTGGAATTGGTTAGGTGTGCAGTGAGAAACAGTGTGTGTGTGTGTGTGTGTGTGTGTGTGTGTGTGTGTGTGTGTGTGTGTGTGTGTGAGAAAAACAAGCAGATTTTGAGACTCAAAATTGAAGTTTCCTGAAGATTGAGAGGTAATTTAGGCGGGTTAAATGCATTGAAGATTACAGCTGACTGATATGATAAATTGGTTTTTAAAGCGACCCGACTATTATTTGGAGTTGAGTTGACAAGTAATTAAAAAAGGCCGTCTTTGGAAGATGAGTAGATCGTTTCAGTGGCAGTTATTGTAAATGAATTCTTGAAAATCGGTGAATGAACTCATGAACATTTTGTGAAAACATAGCATTCGTGTCCATGCTCCACTTACACCATAGGGCATCAGTGCACAGCAGACTCTAACCGATCGCTCCCGAGAGACGATGCAGCATCTGGGGCCAATGTTTGAGGATCAGTGCGGGTGAAAACACAGCAGAAAATGCTCTGGGTCACAGTGACGGTCCTAAAGTTGTTGGGTCCAGGCCTAATGGGGAGGAGGACAAAGGAGGAAGGTCATAGATGATGCAAGGGCTATCCAAACTGCTTGGCTCCGTCTGGTCCAGGTCTAATTTATGACCACCTTACACCAAATGACTTTTCAAGAAATTCAACTGTTGCAGACTATTTTCCAATATCCAAATGAAATCATGAGAGTCTTGCTAGGTTGGGCGGGCTCCCATTGTCTCAATCGCTTGTTGTAAAGTGGTCATAAAACTCAGTCCGATTCAGTCTTCAGAATCAGAACCAGAATCAGCTTTATTGCCAGGTATGAGGACACATACGAGGAATTTTTTTGGAGCATGGTTCGCTCACATTGTGCTTACATACAAAAACAAAAACAACCAAAAACAAAAAAATATACACACTAATATATACACAATATATACATACTCTAAACAGAACAAAAATTTAAATATGGAGCATAGTGCAAAGATACTGGAATAAATAGTATTATGTTATTATATGAACATTATGGACATTATGGACAGTTCTAAAAATAGGAAATGAGATGTTGAATAAATAACAAATAAGAGAGATATGAGAATGGGAATGATGAGTAAATAGTAAATAATAAGTGAGATATGAGAATGGGAATGATGAATAATACTAAATAAGTGGAATAATAAGTGGAACCAGTAACCAGGTGCTGTAGAGACCGTGATTACTGGGTTATTGACTAGAACTGAACCTGACACTGTGGGTCAGTAGTCAGCTGTTCATCAGAGAAATGGCTTGTGGGAAAAAACTGTTCCTGAATCTGTTGGTTTTGGCGAACAGTGCTCTGTAGCGCCCCCCAGAGGGGAGAAGCTGGAACAGGTTGTGTCCGGGGTGAGATGGGTCTGCTGTGATGGTTCCTGCCCGTTTCCTGACTCTGGAGGAGTATAAGTCATGGACGGAGGGCAGGTTGGCACCGATGATCTTTTCTGCTGCCCTTTTTGACGGAAGTTCTGACAAAATCAAACGTGTTAGATATTGTCCTAAGTTTTGAGTCTTGGTAGTGAAGTTAATTCATGTGAATATTGTCAACAACCAATGGGTGCGCTCCCTCCAGCACCAAAATGGAAGCAGCAAACTGCTAGAACCAGTGTTGTTTGTTATTGCTATGGCTCCGAGCTAAGCTAAACGCTAAAGAGGGAAAGTTGGCGATTTTCAACCCTTCTGACGCGTGTCATCCAACAGGAGTTTGGATAACGCTAGCGGTAGCTAGCTAGCTTAAATTGTTCTAATTAGTCTAGTCATGCAATGTGTGACCCTGCATGATCCTCTGTCTTTATGTATTATGAAAGTCATTGACGTTAGATGTGAGCTGATTGCCTTTAGATGTGAGAGGGCGTCAAACTTCAGTCTTTCCAAAGTCTTCTAGTGTATGGTAGGCATTAGGTGAAAGTGTCTGGGTGAAGCTCTTGATGCCCTGCCATCGGGCTGTCCTGGTGCCGCAAATACACAGAACACAACTCTCTCATCTGCAAAACAGAGTGGTGAACAACAGCCACAAGTTTTCTACTCGGAAAGGAGCTCGGGACATGTTTACTTCCAAATACAAAAAATACGAAACAATAGGACCCGAGCATGACAGCAGCACGAAGTGCTCAGAGTCTGGAGCTAACATTTTGGCCCTTGAGATCTAATTAATCATTAGCATGAAAAAGTGTATTTACACTCCTGCCTTAGTGTGGTGATGTCTAATGCCTTCATAGGAAAGTTTCCTCTTCAATGCTGTAACATCTATCTCTTATTTATTTGCATTGGTATTGAATGGGAGTTCATTCAATATAACGTAGCACTTGAGTTTTGTCTTTATTATCGGTGGTTGTCTGGCACATGCTAAATGCTTTAGGCTACTGATGTCCTCAGTAGTTATATAAATACATTTTTGTACATTTTGAAATATTTGTTCACAGTACTTCTGAATTGCTTACCTGATATGGTCTGTAGAATATTTCCCTGGTGATAGGGTTAGTGTTGTTTTAGGGGTCATATTTTCATGTAACATTGGCCTAATTGTGTCATATTTTGTTGTAAGTTGTAACATTTGGTCAAACCTTTATATTCAGATGTTTGCATTACTATAAGTTATATTTTAATTGGAACAGCTGAGCTCCTCCTCTACCGTCACTGTCAGTGCTATTTTGACTGTTTTTAGGTGAGACACGCATTGCTCTAAGTAGTTTCTGTTCATTTAGTGTTTTACACAGTTTTCCTGTTGTAGGATGCACAAGCTTATCTGCTTTCATGTTTCACCTGCATTGGCCATACATCAGATTCAAATGGTGCTCTTGCAAGAACTCTGGATTTCCAGGGTACTCAGTCACAGCTCTTGTTGGATAATCTGTCAATAAGTAGCCCTGTTTGCTGGATATTACATCTTACAGAAACACTCTGCAGCTTTTAAACCTCTAATATCAGTATCTTTGTATAAATTATCCATATATATCTGGTTTGGGTGTAGCGCAAACAAACCAAGAGAATCATCCATCCGTCTACTCAGAGCACTGCTGCAGACACTGCTCGCTCCATCACACATGTTAGCACTTTTCTTACCGCTGACCTAGAAACACTGAGGTATTTTCATGTGTCTGCACTACCAGTGGTGACTTTGTGTGTGTGTGTGTGTGTGTGTGTATGTGTGTGTGTGTGTGTTAGCATGCTTTCATTACACTTTGCATAACACTTTGCATAATGTTCAAATCAGTTTGCCTGTGTTGCAGAGAAAAGGCAAAGCAAAAGAGTGGCTGGTGGTGATGTTTTTTCCAAGAAATAAGAGACAAAAGACAGCTACGGGGATAAAGGCTTGTTTTTCTTTCACCATCAGGGACCATGTTACCACATATCACATTATCACATTCAGCCTCTTTATGCCTTTCGTTATGCTTCTGTGCCTTGTCAAAGGTTAGCAGTGTGTTTGTTTCTATTTTGGATGGGGGAGGATGTCCTTTAAGCAAAGTTTCATCAGAGTACAGTAGGTGAATACTGTGTCCAGACTTAGCATACACTGGTGCACACCTGATGGCAGTTAGGACAAAATAGTGACCTAAAGCGTGAATTCATATTGGGTTTGTGTTGGCAGCGATGCCTGAGGACACTGGCTCCAATTTGTCCATTCATCCAATTCAAGACACTGACAGGTGGTGGATGCGATGGCCTTTTCTGAGGCCAATTACCATTGTGTAATGCCTAACATTTCTTGAAACACTGCTATTGTTAGCCATTCTTGGAAAGTCTGATTGCCATGAATTTTCTTTGTACATTGTTTGACAGACAGTGGATCCTAATGATTTTAGTGACCGGATCGTAGTGCTGCTGTTGGATCAAAATGTCCACTTGTACTACAAAAAAATTCGTGGGCAGGTTCTCATGAAATGTACTGAGCTCCTTTACACTCCCCAGAGGATTGATTTTTATTTTAAGGATCCTGTGACCTTTCCTTTAGCATAGAACTATTTTGTAAGTGGGGTGTAATGAACATTGGCACCTTTAGGTCATGTTAATGTCGTTCTTTAACCTTTTCAATATGATGGCAAGTTGCAAAACTTAGCAGCTTTTTGGGGTTGAGATGCTTTGCATGTCTAGAAATGTTGATCAGGTTTTCTGGTTGCACTTCTCCTGGTTGACAATGAGTGCCAATAAGAATAAAGCCGTTACATGTTACCTGTTCAGTATGTGATATTTGAGTCTGCATCAGTTGCATACCAACAACAATAAAGGGCACTACCTCTGACAAGGCAATGCTATTTCTCTACTATTTCCAATGTTAACAAAAGTGAAATTGGTTAAATATCCCTACAAAATGAAATGTGTTCTTGCTTGGCCTATGGTGCACTCATCAACCAAGTTTCTTGAAAATCAGCCCAGTCGTTTTTCAGTGATCCTGAAAATTGAATCAAACCAAATCCAAAACATATCCTCAGGGGAAGTTATGAAGAGAGATGCAACTTAATCTTTGCTGAAGTTTTAGCATGAAAGAATTTTGTGTTTTAAAGCAAAATTAAGTATCCAAGACTGTTATTGAACACTATTGGCAGTTAGAGGATACTATCTAAATTGATAGCACTGATTTTCAAAAGCATATTGTACACACACAGTGTTGGAGCCTGAGAATGTGTATTAGGTAACTTTCACTCTTGCAACTGAATCTAATTTTTCAAAGACTGGCTATAAATCATACATTGGTCAAATGTTGGATCATTGTAGCGGATCACAGGCCTTGGACTCACATTTACAATAATGCCTCTAATGAAACGGAAATAACTGTAATGGAAGCTGAAAGAAACATAGATGTTGGGTCATATACTGATCTAAGTCGATGCTTTTAGAAACAAGCGTCTCACACTGCTTATATTTCTGTTCCAGTGGTACTTGTACTAATGTCAGAGCTGCTCAGATTTGTCACCATGTCGGCAAAGGATTGGAGGAATTATGGCAGCTTTATGTCACTTGTCTGAACAAGTGACATAAACCTGCCATAATTCTTCACATTGTTTCTAGTCAAATCATCTCAAGGCATGTTGCTTATCTGTTTCCAGAAACTTTACTTTGCTTTCTATTTCCCAGGTAAAGATAAAGATACATTTCCAAATGTCTGCTGGATTCTGGACATTTTCATGATAAAAGTGAAACTGTCTTCCAGTATGTAAGCAAGGCTTTCATCTGCTAAGAAGTAATATTGGCATGTTTCAAGTGAAATTTAATTGAAATGAGCAAGATTAATGGTTCATACCGACGTACTGGAAAGAATAATGTAATTGTTCTGGGCACAGGACAATTACATTATTATACTTTTTAGTTTTTTGTGCACTTCCAGCACATTTCTCTAGAAACACATTCAAATGTGTAGAAACTGTTATTAAAAAGTTTGTACTTGTTTTGGTCTATGAGAGGCGAAATCTGTAATGCTCATTATCTAAAAACTACACTGAACCCAGCTGTAACCTTGTAATTGCAATGCTCTGCCATGTCATTCTCTCTCTTCCTGACTCCCTCACTCTGTCTCATATCATTTCCTGCATTCACAGCTTTCTGGGAGCCAGCACAGCATAAACAACTCCAAAGTAATTTAGAAAAACATGAATGAGTGCATCAGCCGACAAATGGTTTCAACAGAAAGTGTGCATGCATGCGATTCCAAAATAAGATGACACCCAGAAACGAATGAGGCATCCTTTCATCACCATCATGTTGTATCTGATATAGACTCGTTATAAGTCGGTCTTTCTGTTCCCCAGCATGCTGAGCATGGAGCCAGCACTACTCAGAGCACTGATGCTCAAACTCAGTGCCTTACAGATCAGTGAAAACAAAATGGTGGTGAAATACAAAACCAATATTAGATTTTCATCTTATATTTTCTTGCTACTTGCTGTACCACATAACGTACCTTTAAAATATGCAAATATTCAACATATAAATAGGCACCACAATATGCTGAAATGCTAACAAACTGCTTGTAAGTATGTCAACAGATTATTTTACCAATCCAATGGCCAACCTGTCCTCTAGCAAGGGACAAGAAAGCTAATGTTAGCGATGATTTAGCAAGATAAGGCTAATAGAGTACAGTGTAGACCTGCTCTTTTATATATAGCGCTGTAGAATAACTGTTGTTGTGATTTCACCCTAAATAAATAAAATGGAATTGAATTAATACTGCATAGCTTTCTGATTTTCCTCGTTCCACTTGCATGCTTTAGCTTACTTACAAAAATACAAAAGCCTAAAACTGACATTTGGATTTTTGACTTGGTAACAAAATGCTTGCCGCATACGTGATGACGGGCATAGCGTTAGCTTAATATCTTATTCTTCCTGGGGATTCCTTACATATGCATACACGTTTGTCTTCCGAAAGGTACGTTTTCTGTGTTGGCAGCTCATAAATACGTAAACCTGTTGGTAGTTGTAATGGGAAAATTACATTCAAGCAGTGATTTCATATATCATTCTATAATATGCATGTATTGTTGATTATTCATATAAGTATTCCCAAATGCCTCTCAGGGGGTATGACTCTTGGATCTCTCCCTGTGTGTGTCCTCCCTGAAGGAGAAACTGACTTTGTTGTGACTTTGCATTTTTCCCCTAAGGACAAATGCCACGAAACAGTTGTCTCAGGAGAAATGTTTATGCTACCAGGTCCCAGGTCCCAGGTCAGGACCATAGACCTATCTAAAGAGACAAGATGTTCTTTTTCCAGCTAAGGACAGATGCAAAGGACGTAACAGCTCCTACGTAACCTCCTACAACGCAGTCGCTCTTAGGCAATTGTCTGTTGTTTGCTAGCAGACAAATTGACAAGGAGGCATCTTCCCGCGATACAAGTCAATGGAGAGCTCCATCTCGACAGCATGGGGCTACAAATTAGTAATATATCATTGAAGCAGAACGTGGATTTGTTCACATTTCATTCTGATCACATAAATCCTATTGCAGCCTCTCTAACAACTTGTGGCTGCCTGGTGGGTCTCGGCCCCGAGGCTTGGATCCTGCTTAGTGTCTTCCCTCTGTCTCTTAGTTTTAATGTCTCTTTGGGAAAAACACATTGATCATGAGTGTCATGACAATCTCCCCAAGCCAAATTCAAAAGTTTGTCCTTTCTTTCTTTGTGAGGCCATTTTCTTTTTCATCCAGAATTCATTTGTTCATGTAAATTTGAAGGTGGATTCACCCCCCCCCCTCCGGCATTCACAAAATGAATACATGCAGGACAAATGAGGTCCTGTTGTCTCGCTAATATGAGTCACAGTGTGCTGTATTTAAATGACGATGCCTCTGAATTTCCTCTTAAACTTACTGGGCTCTATTTAATTCTTTATTAAAAAGTAATTGAGATCATTTTGAACCTCCACAGCCTTAAACAGAACACACACACACACACACACACACACACACACACACACACACTGTACACCATTCAGCTTCCACATATTATCAAGTATCACAGCAAAGTGTACAATATTAAACAATATCAAACTGCTTTTGGCCAACTTTAGTCCTGGTTTTTAGAAGTCTTTGCATAAGTTGTGATATATGTCAACAAAAACAGGAACTTTTTATATTTATATTCACATTTATAGCCAAAGATTCTTAATATTATTATTATTATTACTGTTATTATTGTTATCTTTGTACTGTCTTCTATACTGTATTCTTGCTAAAATGGATGCTGGAAATTTCAATTTCCTTGCGGGAGTCATCCCAAAAGGATTAATAAAGAGAAGTCTATATCTTTATTATCCACCTCATTTAAATGTTTCATCCTGCACTCTGAGGTGTATACATACAATGATCCAATTAAATGGGGTTAGCGGCGACTAGCTAACCTGTAATGCTCTGACTCACCAACCCGATGGACGACAGTCGGACTGACTGCCTCCCCGAGTTGGTCCAAAACGTCCCTCTGAACAGCCCGAAGTGACGCAATACGTCTCCATAACAGCAGGCGGCGCTAATCTGTACTGTCGCTCTAAAACTGGAAACCGGATGATTGGGTCTGGCTTTTCCGGAATTTCAAAGCCGACCATAATGGCGGTTCATACGAAATACGATCTGGTATTTCACCAAAATAGTTCACCGAAATGTGTTTCTTAACCCTTGTGTTGTCTTCCCGTTAAAATTGAAAATTAACACTTTTGTTGAGGCTTTCTAGTGAAGTTTTTAACTTTTTCTTACGTTTTTGTCCCTTTTTTCAACACTTTTGACACTTCTTTTCAACACTGCGTAACACTAACTTATTAACTTTAGTTTTACAGTTATTTATGGAATTTATGGTCAATAAACCTCATTTATGGGAAATTATACCTAATGTTTGAGTTAGAAAAGCAGAAATTAGGAATTATTGAGACTAAAATTAAAGGAATGGATGTTGATGATAATCACAGACTGGAATATGTCAACTTTTACTCTCAATACTATTTCAAAAACACTTCAATTTGGTTTCAAATGCTATAAAATTGAATAAGACGCCCGAAATTAATGAAAGTAGAGATTTGTACTTGGCAAAGAGCGTTGTGTGGAATCAATCATGTTATTTTGGGGAATTCAAAGAACATTGATATAGGAAAACGGGTCAATTTGACCCGAGGACAACATGAGGACAACATGAGGACAACATGAAGACAACATGAGGGTTAGGGAATGGATCACATACACAGTACAGACATACAGGACATCTTAGCAACGTCTCCTCATTTGAACTGTCTGCTAACCTGAGTGTGATATTATGCTGAGTTGGTCCTCACGTTCATTTAATACGCCTTTTAATGTGTGTGAAATGTAAAACATTATAAGGAACATTATTGGAGGATTATCTGGAGGTACAGAAATGTGTGTGACACTCAAACGTGGATGTCCTTGGACCTGTACACACCTATCAAATTGGGATGTACTGTATGTGGGCAACAACCACCAGATGGATCATTTCCATAACACTGCAACCTCAAGGGACATTTTTTGTGGGGGATGAATGGAAATGAAGGGTTTGAGAAGGTTTCCCAATGGGGCTATCCCACTTTCATCCTCCAGTATGCCTCATTCAAATTACAGTAGACTCTGACAGTGGTCATTGATATCACAGGAGCAGAGTGTGACTTGTACTGTAACACACACACACATATTCTCACACAATAGTCAAATTTTCACTATTACACTAGTATGCGCTATTGATTCTACTTAAGTAAAGTATAGACACGTGAACCATGTACCATATTAAAGTATTTGTACTTTGTTCCATTCCACTACTGGTTGAGACTAACCCTTTGTGAAAAGTCGAGTTGTAGGATGTGATGAAGGATGTGATTGGACTTGAGTTGTAGTCCCCACAGACCTCGGGCCCTCAGTGCCTCCTTCAGCGGGAGATAAGAGGGGAACAGACCCAAGTGATCCGACTTCACTGGAGTTTATTGAATTCACGCTTGGAGTCGTCCACCATGTGAGAGCGGAGCTGACATTTGACCGCTAGGCCTCGTACCTCACATGAGAAGAAAGTTGTCGAGCCGAGCTGACCTCAGCTATTGATTTCCGGGGAGAACGTATGAGAGCTGCAGCCAAGAAAGGAAGAGATATGGAGGCCGTTGTGCAGGCTCATTGGCCAGAATGTGGATGAGCCATTTCGACCTTTAAAAAGTGTTTCAATGATGTAACAGTGCTAAAAAGTGACATCATGGAAGATGTGTTTTGAAAGAGGTTATTGCTGAGGGACAAGTGTATGGAGCTAGAATTGTTTCTTTATTACATGCGAGAAGATCTGAGAGGGAGAAAACGTTTTCATACCAATAGCAAAAATCTCTCAAAATACTTTTTAAACTCTAAAATATGTATTTTTGCTATCAGTTTGAAAAAAGGTCTCTCAAAACGTTTTTCTTCTTGCTCTCAAAACCTAAGTCTTTGCTCTCGTCTCAGGATTTTTCTCTCGATGTGAAAATGATGTCATGGGCTGGGCCACGTTCCTATTGGCCAGTTGGGTGAGCACCATCTTGTCTTGGGGTCCATCTGAATCATTACACCATTGTCACCGTCGTAGATAGATAACTAGCAGCCGGCCCACTTCTAAATAAATACCTTTTAATTATCTCAACACTTTTTTGAAAAATGATGAAAGCATTATGAAAAATACTTGAGGATTGCTTATTTCTTGTACATCTCACAGCACACGTTCTCTAAGAATCTCTTTTATATCCACGCCAACTTGTAACTGAAATTTCCCCTAACCTGATGATATTGAATTGGAAACGGGTTCGAACATAGTCACATTGTCCTCTCACTTACAGTTTGGTCCTCATAAAGTCCAAAAATAGCTCCTCAGCCATCATAGAAGAAAAAATTTTAAATTTATTGTGAACCTTAATTGACATGCGGTCCAGATCAAAATCTATGAGGGGCCGGATTTGGCCCTCGGGCCTTGAGTTTGACACATCTGCTCTATTGTCTTAAAACAATCCAGCTATCTTCAAAGTAAAAGCATGCTTCAAACCCGAAATAACCCCCAATCCAGACCCAAAACGCTTCGAACGTCACAGATTTTGTGGTTTGCTTGCAGCGGCTGTCCAACGCAGGCAAATGATGAATTAGTTAGTGACATGATTAATTAGAAGTTACACCAAGTAAACAAAGAGGGAATGCCGATTGAAAGCTTACCCTCCGTTGGCTCATTAACTAGAACCTTCTTTCCCTTTTGTGTGTGTGTGTTTGCAAGTTATATGAGCATGCATTGTTCTTTAAAATAGTATCTTATATGCATGTGGTGATGCACAATTACATGCATTTGTCTTAACGTGAAGTATAGCATTTGTGACTTTGCATATGCAGCATGTAGGTGTGTGTAAGACCATGCATTCGTTATCTAATTATGTTACATGGCATGGTTATGAATGTGCATGCACTGATAAGCATATCTGGAGAGACTGCAGCCGTTAATCTATACGTCCGGAACACACTTGCTGATTAATGTGTTGCTGGTTAGTTTAAAGATCTGAGGCTAAGATACTGTGAGACGGTCTGATTGTAGAGCTTTGGAAACCAACTTATCCTCAAAGCTCGGGTAAGAGAGCAACAAATTACATCTTGCTGGATCAGATACTACAGGACTACAAAGAGAAGAAGCACTAATTGCTCAGAGGGGGAAGATAGCCTTGATGTGTTTTTTTTCTTTCTGGTCTAGTCTAGTCTTAACGACGCACAGGGAAATCTCGGTTCCCTCTGGAAGACTTTATTCCTTATCCACAGGAGCTCAAGTTTCTCCCTCACTTTTGGTTCTCAGAAGGGAAGTTGCCTTTGTGTGTCTTTGTATAGAAAAAGGGGCACAAAGTGGTGTTGACCCTTGGAAATCCTGAGAGGTAACACTTCTATCGCCTTTACAGCGTAACTCTCGCCAAAATGCAACCTAGGGTCTTTTTATGATTGATAGATAGATAGATAGATAGATAGATAGATAGATAGATAGATAGATAGATAGATAGATAGATAGATAGATAGATAGATAGATAGATAGATAGATAGATACTTTATTCATCCCAAAGGAAATTTTAGAAAACAAAAGGTAATAAAATGTAATAAAATAAAATGTACCCGAGCCAAACCTTGGTTTAAATGCATATTTAGAACGGAAGCGCCACTTTTAAGAGTTACCGTATTCTTGTTTTCAGTCAAATGGCCTTTTGAATGGGAGATGATACTATGGTAGCTTCAAAATCGCTATTTTTAAAACACTAAGAAGGGTCCAGGGGCTCTACAGATGAACATTGGGAATATCGTTTGTGTACACAGAGTTTACTAAAAGGAAAAGTTTTGAACAACTCACGTTGTTGAGGACAGTTTGAGGACAGCTACATTATTGTTGGTGCAATGATAAGTTAAAATCCAATAAGTCCTTTATCAGACTGTATGAATGTGTGTCCCAGCCCAGGATAGGACATGATGCCCCCCCACTACAGCACGTGATGACGGTGCAATGTCCAGGTATCTACTATGAATAGGAGAGATCATAGAGACACAGCAATTCTTGTTTTTCACCTTTATGAGGCCAAAAATAAACTGTCTGGTAAAAAGTGACTGTGGCGGATGGAATTTTAAATCCACTGTGGTAGGTGGTCAAAAAAAGTTAACTTCAGGCTCTGTTTACAACGCTTCTTTTTATTTTTTATTTATTTTTTTAACAGTAATACGGTGGTTGCATCATCATGGTGATGGCAGGCCAGCTGGCTGCAGCTCAAACCTTTCCTCTTTAATAAACACTTTTCCTCTTGAATAAACAGCTGCTGCTTTTCTTGGAGGCTGTGCAGCTCTTGTTGCTGTGTTTACTAGCACTATCCCATACAAACAACACACACACACACACACACACACACTCGCCACAGAGCAGAGTATCATGTCATTTAATGTGTATTGATTTATGTCTTTAGCACACACCCGACTCGTTAGGCAAAGTACGGTAGTTGGGATGTGACAATCCGGGAGGCAAATTGAATGAAAGTGTGAGTGTATTTCTTGACAGGTTACACTCGTCAAAGCCAGGAAACAGGACCGGGGTGGCCCCCCTTTCAAGTTGACGCTGCTGGTGTGATGCTGCTTCCATTGAACACGATGGGTGTGGGCGGTTTGATGCATGTCATCCACCGCTGTTGCTGCTGCGTTGCCCTTTAGATTTCTAGCTGACAGTTTGTTCATGTTTCTTATGTTTTCTTCTTTGTTTCTTAGCTGATTATTCTCTACGCCTAACTAAAGTGTTTGGCGTTAGTGGTCCCCTAATACTGTATCTGAAGTCTCTTTTATATAGACCTTAGTGGTCCCCTAATACTGTATCTGAAGTCTCTTTTATATAGACCTTAGTGGTCCCTAATACTGTATCTGAAGTCTCTTTTATATAGACCTTAGTGGTCCCCTAATACTGTATCTGAAGTCTCTTTTATATAGACCTTAGTGGTCCCTAATACTGTATCTGAAGTCTCTTTTATATAGACCTTAGTGGTCCCTAATACTGTATCTGAAGTCTCTTTTATATAGACCTTAGTGGTCCCTAATACTGGATCTGAAGTCTCTTTTATATAGACCTTAGTGGTCCCCTAATACTGGATCTGAAGTCTCTTTTATATAGACCTTAGTGGTCCCCTAATACTGGATCTGAAGTCTCTTTTATATAGACCTTAGTGGTCCCTAATACTGTATCTAAAGTCTCTTTCATAAAGACCTTAGTGGTCCCTAATACTGGATCTGAAGTCTCTTTTATATAGACCTTAGTGGTCCCTAATACTGTATCTAAAGTCTCTTTCATAAAGACCTTAGTGGTCCCTAATACTGGATCTGAAGTCTCTTTTATATAGACCTTAGTGGTCCCTAATACTGTATCTGAAGTCTCTTTATATAGACCTTAGTGGTCCCTAATACTGGATCTGAAGTCTCTTTTATATAGACCTTAGTGGTCCCCTAATACTGTATCTGAAGTCTCTTTTATATAGACCTTAGTGGTCCCTAATACTGTATCTGAAGTCTCTTTTATATAGACTTTAGTGGTCCCCTAATACTGTATCTGAAGTCTCTTTTATATAGACCTTAGTGGTCCCCTAATACTGTATCTGAAGTCTCTTTTATATAGACCTTAGTGGTCCCTAATACTGTATCTAAAGTCTCTTTTATATAGACCTTAGTGGTCCCTAATACTGTATCTGAAGTCTCTTTTATATAGACCTTAGTGGTCCCTAATACTGTATCTGAAGTCTCTTTTATATAGACCTTAGTGGTCCCCTAATACTGTATCTGAAGTCTCTTTTATATAGACCTTAGTGGTCCCCTAATACTGTATCTGAAGTCTCTTTTATATAGACCTTAGTGGTCCCCTAATACTGTATCTGAAGTCTCTTTTATATAGACCTTAGTGGTCCCCTAATACTGTATCTGAAGTCTCTTTTATATAGACCTTAGTGGTCCCTAATACTGTATCTGAAGTCTCTTTTATATAGACCTTAGTGGTCCCCTAATACTGTATCTGAAGTCTCTTTTATATAGACCTTAGTGGTCCCCTAATACTGTATCTGAAGTCTCTTTTATATAGACCTTAGTGGTCCCCTAATACTGTATCTGAAGTCTCTTTTATATAGACCTTAGTGGTCCCCTAATACTGTATCTGAAGTCTCTTTTATATAGACCTTAGTGGTCCCCTAATTCTGTATTTACCAGTCCCACAATGAGCTTTCCTTAGTATGTGCCATTTCTAAGTCTGTAGCTTTTGAGGAGGAGTGAGGGAGCAAGGTGGAGGCTGGGGGTGTGTAGTAGGTTTCTATAGTTTTATTATGTATTTAGTTTGCTGTTTATTTATATAGTTCTGTATTTATGTTGTCTCATACAAAGTCTTTTTAATTTCTTAGGTTTAATGAGTCAAACGTGAGCAAGACGGGGACAAGGACAAACCACGCAAACATTTCCTTTCATTTAGAAAGCATACAAATAAAGACCATTCATATTTGCTGTGGTCATATCTGAAAAAAAGGTTTTATTAATGATAGAATACAACTACCAAATATTCCTCTTAAGCCTTCACAATCCTGCAATGCTGTGGTGATGGCCACGTGCACATGTTCTGTGTAGGTATACTTAATTCTAACAATTAATATCAAATCTGTCACTTTCTTCCTACATATACTTACATGCAATCACATTATGAGATCAAATACCTTTTACAAACCCGTCATTTTTGTGAATTATTATTGTGTGTGATGCGAGTGACATTCTTCATTTAAAGAACTTATAAAAAAAATGACTCCACCGACAGAAGAGGGTGGCTACACTCCATCCACCTTATTTATTGAAGCAAAAACTGCTGATGTCACCCAGAACTGCACACTAGTAAACAGTGGCCAGTGAAAGTCTATTTATTTCCAGTGTTCGCTTGGCTGCTGCTGCTGTTCATCTGTTTGGGAGGTGGAACACAATCAGGCCGAATGTTTCATCCGGACATTATTCTTCAAAAGGATGAGATAAACCATTCAGTTTGATTTCTCTCGGGGGGGGGAAATAAAGTTGGAGTTTGAATTCTCTCCATCCTCACATTGTCCAAAGTTGTTCCAGCGTGTCTTCTCTTGGCCTCGGGGGTGTTTTCAGAGGGCAGGTGGCTTCTCCGGCCGGGGTGTCACAGCCCATCTCTCGCTTTTTGATACTGAAGGCAACGGGGACAACATATCCGTTTGCCACATGCTGCATGATGACATCCAAACTGCAAGAGTTGATTTGTTTTGTTTTGACACTCTAGAAACTTTGCACAAAATTGGGCTCTTATTCCTCAGTGTCCTGTGTCAAAGTGTAAATAACAACCTACGGCTTATTAGTAACTACATGTAGAAGAGTCACTGCCCGATGTGAGGAGAGTGCAGACATGAGTCGCAAGCATGCTCAGATGTGAACGGTTTACGACATAACAGTCATACTGAAATGTGTGAAATCCATGAAATAATAAACTTTTTTCTCAGTACAAACAATAACAGAAGATGGGAATCATGTCAAAAACCTTTTAGCTATTTATTAATGTTTTATTGCTAAAGTTAGCTCAAAACGCCATTCAACTGACAGCCTTTGTTGTGTTTGATTGCTAGCGTAGCGGGTGTGTAGTCTCTCTCACTTGCGTTGTGTTACAGACAAAACCGCTGCTCGTCGGTGGTTATCACAGCCGTTTATTCTGGTAAATAGCAGAACCGAAGAGTGCTTCACAATCACATTCGACACCATAAAGAGCTCCGGTTGCCAAAATGAAAATGGAAATTATTCAGTTTACTGATGTCATGGTTGTCTCATAAAGTTAGGTTATCAAGCTAGGCTAACCGGACTAGCAAGCTAGCACAACGTGGTGAGCTTTTTCATTTAAGCTAAAACCAAACAAAACGGGTCTCTTATATAAAGTGTGAGACCTCCCATGTGGATATACTACATTAATACTAACATATTAACACAATTAACACATTTACCTAACTATAACAGTGGCCCTCAATATATGTGACTTACCATGACGAAGGCTACAGCAGACTGGTGAAAGTGTGTAAGAATTTACACACTAGAGTCTGTAGAATAGCACCAATAGATGGCGCTCATGCTACAGAAAAGCCTGTCTCATGGAAACTACCAGGCAAATGAGAAGTTACCTTTTAATGGCAAGTGGAATTATTAACGCCGCTACGTTAGCTTGTAGCAAAGCAAGCAGTCACTTCAAAAGCCATCTATGATTGATTGATTGCTAACGTTAGCGCAAAACGCCATTGAACTGACAGGCTTTGTTGTGTTTGATGCTAGCTTGTAGCCAGCAGGGAACAAACTCGGTTGAGTAGAAGTCTCTCGTTAGCATCTTATGTCTCATCTGCACTCGCCTCACATTGGGCAGTGACAATCTGGATAAAAGAGACCAAATATGGATGTATAACCTACAATAAATATGGCAAAAATGATGACTTTCAGACCAGCACCATGCTTGTCCAATGTAAGTCATTATACAAAAGTTTCTACTATGCTTTTTTCTTTCTATATTCTAATTATATTTTTTTAAAACCTCCTTTTTGAAAAGGATCTTAATACTGTTTTGCTGCACAAATAGTGAACCTTTCTCTTGAGCTGCTCTGAGTCTGGAGTTCATTACAGTTTCCTCCCCACAGGCTGTCCAAATCCTGCGCTCTGCACCCCCCCCCCTTTCTACTTCACCTTTTTAATGCTTTTTCAAGGTGAGCTGCGTTGTCCTGTGAATGTAAATTAACAGAAAGTCTGCTATTTGGTGGCCACTTTGATCCCATGTGCCTCCATAGAGTTACAATGAATGCATTTTTAGCATTCATGCCACTGTGTAAATCCACTAGGAGTGTAAATTTGTAACCCTGAAAGTGTCAACGCTGTGCAAAATTTCCAATCATCTGCACTGAAATAAATTCTCCCGCTTCAGGTATGAAAATAAAAAGGTAAGTAAATGACTTGTCCCCTTCAGATTCTTTCCATCTATTTGAGGTTGGCCTTAAAAGACAGACAGTATGTAAGAAAGCGGGACAAAAGATAGAATAACTCAAAGACTGAAGGCCTGTTGTTAGCCTCATAAAACATTCCTGCAGCATTATGTTTCCTTATAGTTTTAAGATGTACATCCAGCAGCATGTGCAGACAGACTCCCTTACATTGTGACCTTAGATTTGCAGTATTTTCTCTCCCAGAATTGACATTGTCACTGTAATCTCCATATGTCATCTCAGGGGGGTTGGTGTCCTACTCAAGGGTACTTTGCATGGATATAATCACGGACTGTTAAAAATAATGGACGAAGCTTCCAGGGCTGAAAGCTGAAAACAATGTGGAAGTGCCTTAAACCCGCCATCTATCCCATTTCCAACTGGGGGCGACTCCACTGGCTCCAAAAAGAAGACTCTTTCTATTGAAATCTATGGGGAAATGACCCTACTTCTCTCTTGATTTATTACCTCAGTAAACATTTTCATAATGAGTTTTGCTTCTCAATCACTAGATTCAAGTCTTCAATACAGCAAGATGTTCATTTTGTAAATCATGGTCCCATTTATTTCAAAATAGACGATAAAGCTGGGGATGCTTTAGGGGCTTGGCTACACACCGACCTGTCAACCTGATGAGTCGCAGCGTCCGCCTAACCCGGCCCACCTGCTTCTCGTCATAGTTGTCAGATCTTTCTATCATATAATCAAGAATATAATAAAACTAAAGGGAGACTTGGCATACAGCCCGATCCGGTTGGGGAGAGTTCTAGCCTGACCAGGCTCCTCTCTTTACCCTGTCTCTCCTAGTTATGCTGTAATAGTTTTAGACAGCTGGGGACTTCCTTTGACACACCGAGTTCCTCTCTCCTCTATCTTTCTATCTTTCCATTTGTGTGCATCCATGTCCCAGAAATGCTTGTTACTAACCTAGTTACTAACCTAGTTACTAACCTAGCTCTGGGGAGTCATTCCCCGGAGTCCTTATGTTCTTTTTCGCCCAGCATGTTTCCTCGGATCAGGGAGGCTCCAAAATCCTGGTAGCAGCTGTAGCCATGGTCCCGCTACACGTCCTGCGATGCCGTGTTCATCCTGCTACGTCCTGCTACGTCCTGCTACGTCCTGCTACGTCCTGCTACGTCCTGCTGTGCCTTGTAACGCCACACAGTGGCGTCAGACACCGCCTACCAAGAGCCTGGGTCTGGGTCTGGGTCTGGGTCTGTCCCAGGTTTCTGCCTAAAAGGAAGTTTTTCCTCGCCACTGTCGCACTGTTGCTTGCTCTGGAGGGAACTACTAGAACTGTTGGGTCCTTGTAAATTATGGAGTCTGGTCTAGACCTGCTCTATCTGGTCTAGACCTGCTCTATCTGTAAACTGTCTCGAGATAACTCTTGTTATGAATTGATACTATAAATAAAATTTAATTGAACCCAGACGAAGGCTTAGCATCGCTAACCATGGCACTTCAAAGTAGTGTTTTTGTCTTAAACTTTGAGCCTCACACTGTACATTTTCAATTCATAAAAGTTAACTGGAACATTTTAGATGCCAAAAAGTCTTCTTCAGCGATCTACCAACCAAGCTAGCTAGCTACCGCCTGCTTTAGCTGGTAACTTACCAAAAAAAAAACAAGATGGCAATGCCTGTATCGCCAAAGTTGAGGCTTCAAAACGGCAGTTCACAAACCAATGAGTGACATCACCGATGCTAAATCCACTATTTTTACAATCTATGGATATAATCTAGCTGAGATTGCAATTGTGAAGGGCTTTCTAACAAGCAGATTTCTACCACTTCAATCAATGTTAGTGGAGGCGTGTTGGGACAACAGACTCTTTTATGTGAGTCGAGTTAAGGGTTTCGGTCACCGGTTCGCGTGCCCGCGGGTGGTGGGGGGGCATACTATTCACTCATACTGACCGACACTAGATTCACAAGACAAAGGCTTCTGGGATCAGTTGATAACTCAAACCTGCCGAGAACCCAGACACCCGTTTCATTACATTAGACTCCTGCATTAGGCATGGTCACGGTCTCGTTCAGCGCCGCGCTTGATTACATTACATTACATTACATTACTCATTCGGTTTCATTCTGTTAGCCTGGTGCGGAGGAGCGCGGTCTCCTCGTGACATTTACATACCGTGCACTGCATTATGAAACAGTTGTCATGGACAAAAGACTGCAAAGTCGTGATTTTGTAAACACAAACATTGGCTACATTAAAGAACACAGTTATATCACAGCCTTTTATTTGCAGAGTATAATGCACTCAATGAACTGATACAGTACAATGGCTCCTGATCGGTTGAACGTTACAGCATTCAGTATGTTATTCAGTCAACAGTCACGGCCCAGTCAACCGTTCTTCTACAACTCTTCAACTCTTCCGGTCGGGGCATCTGGGTCCGCTAGGTGCTGAGCATACATCGATCGCACTCAGCCTGAAGCTCTGCCGGCAGAAATGAGGTAAAAAACAGGAGCGAGTCGGTTCATTGACGTATGGCACTCAATTCTCCCGGTTCAGTGACACGAGTCGGGTTAATAACAGACTCTTTGGTCAGCTCGTCAACACTATAGGAGAGGTTTCCAAAAACGTCTAAAACATAAACACTCATGCAGAGCTTAAACTCTGCTGTATTGGGCGTATTGGAAATAAACTCAATGGCTCTAGAGCACTTTTCTTCAAGGGCAGAGACAACAAGTATGCATGATTTACACAAAGCCAGATAAGGATGCACACAACACAAACACACACTCCAACTTTAAATCCTGAGGCCTCTGGGATTGACAAACTGTATCAGGGGATGGAGTGAGTGCCGAGCAGTTTGTTAGGATTATACAAGATGAAGCTATTGAAAATATCAATAGACTAGATTAGTTATAGTCATTCCTGAGGGGAAATCAAAGCAGCAGCAGGTAGTAATGGGTAAATCAAAATGACTAGGAGATAAATAAGAGAAAGACAAATGGGGGTTTTGTAAACCTACAAAGATGATTTTTGTCAACAGTAGCAGCAAAGCAGGGAGTAAATGAGAAATATCAGAATTATGAAGGAGGAACCACAAGCGGTAGAGTTTAAGGTTTTGCTGTACGAGCTAAAATGCTGCACTGACATAACTAAATAAAGTTCATTGATGCAAAACAGAGAATATGAAATTATCTCCAAAACCCAAAGAAGATCCAAAAGATTTTCAGTTAAAAGCAGCGTTGATCATCCGGGTAATTGTGCGCCACTGAGCAACTCTCATAGTAACGAACGGTGGTGTGAAGACAATAATGCAGTACTGTACGCAGGCTGCTTTAAATCTGTATTCTGCATTATTAGATGGAGGACATTTAACCGGCCATATTATGTTAATTTTCAGGTTTATTATTGTATTTTGAGGTCGTACCAGAATAGGTTTATGTGGTTTCATTTTCAAAAAACACGTTCTCACTCCCATCTTGTAAAATACGGATGCTTGGTCAGATGACTTTGTCATTGACGCTTGGTCGTCTCCTTTAGCATCAATAACACACTTTACCTAAACGAGCTTGGTTGTATTGGCGTCCCTTATGGTCGCGCTTGGTCAGGGCTAGCTTGGTCGGGACTATTGGCGTCCCCTTTGACGCGCTTGGTCGGGACTATGGGCGTCCCCTTTGACGCGCTTGGTCGGGACTATTGGCGTCCCTTTTGACGCGCTTGGTCGGGACTATTGGCGTCCCTTTTGACGCGCTTGGTCGGGACTATTGGCGTCCCTTTTGACGCGCTTTGTCGGGACTATGGGCGTCCCTTTTGACGCGCTTGGTCGGGACTATGGGCGTCCCTTTGACGCGCTTGGTCGGGACTATGGGCGTCCCTTTGACGCGCTTGGTCGGGACTATGGGCGTCCCTTTGACGCGCTTGGTCGGGACTATGGGCGTCCCTTTTGACGCGCTTGGTCGGGACTATTGGCGTCCCTTTTGACGCGCTTGGTCGGGACTATTGGCGTCCTTTTGACGCGCTTGGTCGGGACTATTGGCGTCCCTTTTGCGCTTGGTCGGGACTATTGGCGTCCTTTTGACCGCTTGGTCGGGACTATGGGCGCCCTTTGACGCGCTTGGTCGGGACTATTGGCGTCCTTTTGACGCGCTTGGTCGGGACTATTGGCGTCCCTTTGACGCGCTTGGTCGGGACTATTGGCGTCCCTTTTGACGCGCTTGGTCGGGACTATTGGCGTCCCCTTTGACGCGCTTGGTCGGGACTATTGGCGTCCCTTTTGACGCGCTTGGTCGGGACTATGGGCGTCCCTTTTGACGCGCTTGGTCGGGACTATGGGCGTCCCTTTTGACGCGCTTGGTCGGGACTATGGGCGTCCCTTTTGACGCGCTTGGTCGGGACTATGGGCGTCCCTTTTGACGCGCTTGGTCGGGACTATGGGCGTCCCTTTGACCCTTGTCCCTTTTGACTTGGCGCTTGGGTTTAGGTAGGGGTTGTGCATGGGTTTACAGTTCCGTGACACGCGGGAATAACCGAACGGTTAAGGTCACATGTGGGACACAAACCCCGCACAAAAGTCCTGTGTTTGACCCATCTGCCCCCCAACCAACCTCCCTACACAGATTTTTCTCCTTACATCCTACTCGCCAAACCCCGTCTAGATGATGCTCGCCCCGGTGTGCCGAAGGGAGCCTTTTTCCTTCGCATCAGACGCTGACAGCCGCTGTCAAAGTGTCTGGCAATTTTTGCGTCAATCCAAGGCGAGATTACCTGGGAGACTTCTTCTAGACAAGGGCCACTTGTGGAATACCTGCAGAACCGGGACAGGAAGTAGTTCTTTAAGAGATTATGGTCAACTAGTGTGTATTGTAGCAGTGTTTTGCCATTGAGAACAAGCTAGCATGCAAACGCTAGCATGCCACCTTGTCTCGGCTAGTGACGTAGAAAGCCCAGAAACTGAAGACAGAGGACATTCAAAACCGGATCTCACTCAAAACAGCATGGATAGTTTTTTCCCCAAGTTTGTATGCATGTGGAAGCACCAGAGACACAAAGTAACCCATAAATGGGCACTTTAACAGTCTTCATTAGACTCATTAGAAGGTGACTCGATTGTTTTAGGACTCTCTCCTCTCACTTCGTTCACTGTGACTTTAGGTGAGAAGTGTTTGTTTTTGCTCAGTCTCTAATTAAAAGTGCTGGCTCACTCTCTATTGGAAAAGACATTTACCATCTCAATGCCACTAACCTGGATAAATGAAGCTCAAATTAAATGAATACATGCATGAATATATTTTCGTTAAGCCTCCATTTGCAGCACCCATTGTCATTGACTAGTACAAAATACTGCACAGGGGTCTGTAAAGTTCTTTAAGGATTAGTCAATTATCTAAAACTTAATAGGGGCGCTATGCAGTTTTGGCCATTTCTTTGCTTTTTGCTCGCAGATTTCTCTATATATCCCCCACCTGACACTGTCACCCAGGGGTGGGACGAGAGGAACGGAGGGGGCATAGCCCCACATTTATTTCTCATAAACTCCAGCTATGTGTCATTTCCCCTCAGTCCCTCTGACTACTGGCAAATCAATGGAGCAAAAGTTTTATTACTGGGGAAATCTTTATTCTGTGAACTCTACTAAAAATAAGGGGTGGGGAGAAAAAAATCATCACAATATTTTCCGTGCCAATGCTAGATGCCAAGTATCAATCTTTTATTGTGTAAGTTGCACATAAAAATATAACCTTTTGTTACTATAAAAATGAGATCAATTGCTTTTTCAGTCCACTAGATGGAAAATGGAAGTGAGGTTAACAAACCAGACATTTTTTAAGGCATTTGGGGCGTAATTTGAAGTTGGAAAAAATAAATCAATCTGCAGTAAATCGCAGAATATCGCAATATGTTCAAATCACAGGAATATCGTATTGTGACATCATATCGTGACATAAGTATCCTGATGATATTGTGTTGTGGGCCTCTGGGGATTCCCACCCCTACTAAAGATTAAAGACACATTTTTAGGCATTGTATTAGCTAACGGCTTGAAAAATAGTGCACGTAGCTGCTGGAAATGGAGCATGGACCCCCCCAAAACGTTTGGGCTGAGCCCTGCATGTTTACAACGTCTGGCTCCGGCCCTGCAGTGACCATCTGGAAAGATGAACCTTGTACAGTCTGTACTGTGCTGATAAATCATCGCTGAGCACACATTTCAGTGTCTTAGTTTCACATTCACACTGCGTTTTCACTTCCTCCCAGAAAAGGATTTCATCATCTTTTTAACCTTTGTACATATGATGTAGCTTCACGTGCAGGCGCTTTACCGCTGACCAGATGGCCGCGCTCCGCCAGAGGCTAAAATAATATAGATCGATTCCAGAAGGACCTGACACCTTTTCAGTGTGATGTTCTCTAGCGAGAGAACCGCTAATGCACTTGAAGCAGCAAACGAACGACACTTTCTCTATTCACAACAGGCGCCGGCTCCATTCAAGGTCAGAGACAGAAAGAAGGTCACGGTCAGCGATCAAATGGAGCTGTGCTGAATCACATCAATGTAGTTTTCAAAAGGAAGAGGATTGCGGCGCGTGTTCAGAACTACAAATTACTCCAATATACAGTTTTACTCTAACAGAGCTGGTTAGAGTTCAGTTTTATCAGCAGGGTACAGAAGCTAATATACCATACGTGATGTTTGCTAATATGACAGTCTTTGTATCAGTAGGCTAATATACAGTTTTATCAGTAGGCTAATATACAGTTTTATCAGTAGGCTAATATACAGTTTTATCAGTAGGCTAATATACAGTTTTATCAGTAGGCTAATATACAGTTTTATCAGTAGGCTAATATACAGTTTTATCAGTAGGCTAATATACAGTTTTATCAGTAGGCTAATATACAGTTTTATCAGTAGGCTAATATACAGTTTTATCTGTAGGCTAATATACAGTTTTATCAGTAGGCTAATATACAGTTTTATCAGTAGGCTAATATACAGTTTTATCAGTAGGCTAATATACAGTTTTATCAGTAGGCTAATATACAGTTTTATCAGTAGGTCCATTCATCGGATATATGATATTAAAAAATAAGATGTTAAAAATGTAAGCCAGTGTGAATATACAGATACAAGCCATCAACATAAGATCGCTCCCAGATCTGTACCTGACCCTTGATATTGTTAAATTAATACAAAATGTGCTCGTTCTTTACTTTTCTATTCTACTTTTTACTCCACTACATTCTTCTGACAGCTTTAGTTACTAGTTACTTTACACATTAAGATTTTTGCACACAAAACACTTAAAACATAAACTACGGCCAGTACAGGTGAACACTTAGTTGATTGACAGAACTGTTTCCAGTTTCTAAAATGTGAGATTTTTCTGCATTGAG
The DNA here is from genome assembly GCA_013375575.1 of Percina caprodes. Lineage (NCBI taxonomy): Eukaryota > Metazoa > Chordata > Actinopteri > Perciformes > Percidae > Percina > Percina caprodes. The sequence goes on from JABXJD010000130.1 coordinate 144,926, forward strand.
TACTTTTACTATTAATACTTTAACCCTCGTGTTGTCTTCCCACCAAAATCAACGTTTTTTTTTTAATCGATTCTTACGCTTTTGTCCCTTTTTTTCCAACACTGTTGACGCTTTTTATCGATGTTTGTCCTTTTTTCAACACTTTTTTTTTAATGTTTGTCAAGGCAAGATTAGCTGGGAGACTTCTTCTAGACCAGGGCCACTTGTGGAATACCTGCAGAACAGGGACAGGAAGTAGAACAGGGACAGGAAGCAGAACAGGGACAGGAAGTAGAACAGGGACAGGAAGTAGAACAGGGACAGGAAGTAGAACAGGGACAGGAAGCAGAACAGGGACAGGAAGTAGTTCTGTTGGAGATTATGGTCCACTAGTGGCTGTTGGAGCAGTGTTTTTCCATTGAGAACGAGCTAGCCTGCTAGTGCTAGCATGCTACGATTAGCCACCTCGTCTCTAGTGACGTAGAAGACCCGGAGACTGAAGACAGAGGACATTCAGAAACCGGATTAGAGGACATTCAGAACAACATGGATACTTTTATTTCCAAGTGTGTATGCGTGTGGAAGCACCAGAGACACAAAATAACCCCCCAAATCCCAGAAAAAAGTGATTTTTTTCATAATGTGGGCACTTTAAGCCCCAAAAACGCCATCGCCGTCCAAACGAAAGACACACCCGATAAAATATTTTGTCGTTTTCACCTGCGAGCGTTGTCGTGGAAACAGGGTCTGAATCTGTTATTTATCTGATTAGTCCCACATGTGTGAGCCTCCCAGCAGACAGTCCTTAACATGCACCTGATGCTCTGCAGAGTTTTCACTTGGTGCACACAACAGTGAATTTGCCTTGACAAAAATTAATTTGGGCACGATGTTCACTGGTGATGGATTACTTTACTCAGGCAAGTTTCAACAGCTTCTCCATAACAACAACAAAAGGTTGATTGAGAGGAAGAGAAATGCATTGAAAATCGAAACATGGGGCAGCCAATAGCCACTCAGTTAGGGCCCTTTGCTGCAGGTCATCCCCCATCTATCTCCCCCTTTCACATCTATCCACTGTCACTATCTAATAAAAGGAAAAAAATAAAATAAAATAATCTAAATATGTCTGCAGATTAGATAATGAACTTAAATATGTAGATTCTTTCATCTATTTCATTCATCTTTTTCTTTGTTTTGCACAGTCCTCACCCCAGATGATGATATGTTGACTTTCCCCAACACAGTCTGGGCTGTGAGTCTGACTCGTCTTGTCATTTAAACAATGTGTAACTGCCAGGAACCCAAAGATCATGACCTATGATTCAGGTGCCTGCTGAAGACTACAGATCTTCCTCTAACCCACAGAGCCAAACAGAATCTGTAGATTTTGACTATAGACTATAGTGCTGCTTGGGGTGGAGGTGTGTTAACATTCGCTGTTTTACTGACATTTTTTAAATGTGTTTCAAATCTGTGGAGAATTTTTGGTAAATTTGACTAAATTCTGCATGTGCAGATTCTGAGATAATCACAGAAAACATGATTAAAGACCAGTTGAACCATAAAACACAAGACGCCGTCCACTCTACACCCCGACTGGTAAGCAATAATCTCTGGAAGCCTGGAGTCTTTATACCACAGGTAATGAGGAGATAGGATCCAGGTGTGCAGTCCAATCAACACACACACAACCCCCCCCACACACACACACAAAAAACAGAAAAAAGTGAGCTACAAAAACAAAACAAGACCCATAGCACTGGCTGTGACTCATATTGCTATAAGGAAGCACTTCCATCAAAAATGTATTGAAAAAGATGTTCTACAGACATAACTCACGCTGTGTAAAAGCCCGCTGAGTTTCATCATATATAAGTAAAGTTACTGTAAATAAAACATTAGGTATAGCCTGTTCACCGATGAATAGACGCACTCCAGAGGGTTAAATATATAGCTCACCCATATTCTATGTTAACTTCATTTAATATGGACATTTACAGTCCATACAGTCTGAACTATTCCATCTCCAGACCAGAGTGACAAACACACGTTAACACATGACTAGATTTATCCATATCTATGATATCGTTTGAAAGCATAAGATGGAGAGAGATGAAAAATGAATAGCAACTTGAAATGTAAAAGTAAAATATTCTGCTTTTCTTTTCTTACAACTGTAGAGACAATGAAGGGGAACATAAGGATCAGACCTTGGGGGCTCAGACTAGAATCACCGCTAAGTCATTTCAATAGCCAATGATCTCTGAGCGAGCTACTGCAAAACGTCATCTGACGCTTGGGCTTTTTATTCTGTAAACCTATAACACGAACAAAAAGATATATAACACAATGAAGGAATGGGGAAAACAAAAATATGAGTACTTTAATGCCAAGAAATTGTACTATATTATTTATAGTATATATACTGAGTCCAGTGTCCTCTGCATGTACAGTTACACTTACAGATAAAGAGGGAGTCTCCGGAGACAGGGGACCTTTTTATAATCCCACCCGGACAATGGCGTCAGTCAAGGGTTTCACAATGGCCGCTTTCCATTTAGTTCCCTTTATCTTTAGGGACGTCACAGTACAACCTGATGACAATCTGGGGACTTTTCACAGCTTTTTCTGAGCTCAAGTTAACATGTTGGATTTCAGATAGGCTGGCACAAAAGCTGCAGGAACACACTTGAAGTGTGATCACACACACACCTTCCTCCCGACACTGGAGCACTTGTGGTGTATATTGGATGGAGTGATGGGGAAGCTTTCTTGGGAAGAGCTGAGAGAGAGAGAGAGAGAGAGAGAGAGAGAGAGAGAGAGAGAGAGAGAGAGAGAGAGAGAGGGGGATGAAGCCATGGGGAAAATGGAAAGTGACAGAAGCTTTCTCGTTGTCTTCTGTCCTTTAATGCCAAAGTCCATTCAGTTCAGCTGAAACTACAGGCAGTCTGGGCATCTGGTTCAGTCTGACAGACCTCCAACGTGGACTCCAGTCCTGGTTGATTAACACAGACAACACATTCAGTTTCTCAGTGGCATAACCTGAAAGGATATAGCTGGAAAACAGATAATCAAGTCAGGAAATGAAAAATTGTCTTTATTTGAAGACATTTTAGACATAATCTATTAAGTGTGTCTTACTGTTTTTGCCGATTGCTTACACACACTTACCAAAACACAAGGTGATATCATGACACTGCGTAAACCAAGCGGCGTGTTATCTGTATGCATTTTGAGCTATCTGCGTGTACGTCTCCACTGTGTAGAGATCCACGTGTGTGTAACCGCTGGTTACGGCGGACGTAAACATACTCGCCACGTGGTGTGTTATCACGACAAGAAAACGACGGTTAAGTTTAGGAAACGCGGGTTGGGTGGGTTTAGGAAAAGAAGAAGAACGGGAATTTTGGGCCCAATGACCAAAAATTAAATTGGGTTAGTTTAATAATTTTATATTAGTTTTTACCTATTTTCTGGGGCCCCTGTAAGTCATGGTTCCCTGGAATTGGTCTAAGTTCCCCCATACGGCACCCCTGGGTTGAGTTTAGGAAAAGAACAACAGGATTGGATGTAGTGAAAGAAGACAGTGACAGTAAGAAGGAAGCAACGGTTTCCCTTAGAAACAGTGACATGTTGGACACGATCCCGTCACCTAAGTGAAAGTCCTGTGTTTTACTCATCCACCCCCCCCCGGCATACTGACAGCTCCTATAAAGATAAAGAATGAAGGTTTCATGTTTGGATTTCATTATTTGGGCTTCAGGGAGGACCTGATCTTCTTCAGTGTAGGAACGTTGGAGTTTCTCTCATGTGTTTTAAATGGTACCATACATTTGTTTCATGAATTGATAGAGAATGAGTCCTTACCCCAAGTGAAGGAGCTCAAATACCTCAGGGTCTTGTTTGCGAGTGAGGGGACCATGGAGCGGGACATTGGTCGGAGAATTGGGGGGGTGGGGTATTACATTCAATTTATCGCACCGTTGTGACGAAAAGAAAGCTGAGCCAGAAGGTAAAGCTCTCGATCTACCGGGCAGTGTTCGTTCCTACCCTCACCGATGGTCATGAAGGCTGGGTCAGGACCAAAAGAACCAGATCCAGGGTACAAGCGGCCAAAATGGGTTTCCTCAGGAGGGGGGCTGGCGTCCCCCTTAGAGATCGGCTGAGAAGCTCAGTCATCCGAGAGGAGCTCGAAGTAGAGCCGCTGCTCCTTCACGTTGAAAGGAGCCAGTTGAGGTGGTTCGGGATCTGGTGAGGATGCCTCCTGGGGGGCTCCCTAGGGAGGTGGTCTGGTGTTCAGGACTAGGTGGAGGGATTATATCTCCAACCTGGCCTTGGAACACCTCGGGATCCCCCAGTTGGAGCTGGTTAATGTGGAAAGGGGCTGGAGCTGCTCCCGATCCGATACCGGAAAAGTGGACGAAGATGGATGGATGGATGGATGCAATTAATTCACTGTTTTTCTTCCTGAAGATTAATCTGCATGACCCCCGAATCCTCCTTTCCACTGGAGCCTCTTTCCTATCAGTCTCCTCTCATGTCACTGTTGTTTGGGTGTCTCATTCGGCCTTTAGGCTGTCAACTTCACCAGGGGCAACAGTGGAAAATGAGAATGACATTAAAGGCCAGACATGTACAGTTTGTTGACATGCTTTTAGTTAAACAAGAACAATATTTTTGACTGTATTATTGCATGTCTCCTATAGTCTTCTCACTTACAATTGGGCTCACATAAAACCCTAAAAAAGTCAGCTCAAGAGTTCCTCAGCCATCATAGAGCAGCAAACCAACGTCAAGCCAGCACGCACGCTTTATCAATAAGCCAATTTATCAGGCCTAGTTGTATGTCAGTTTTCAAGGTCTATTGTTAGTATTTGTTCACATACACACATTCAGACAGACCGACACACACACGCACAACACTTATAGACATGAGGATATCCCCAGGCATTGCATCAATAAAACATTTTAATGTGACTGGTTTTTCTGCAGTCAAAGATTTGGTACACACACACACACACACACACACACACATATACACTCACACACATATACTCCAGGCATGCAGAATGGGCCAGCTTTGAGTTTGGGAGCTCTGACATCTTGTACGAGATCTGTTGTCAAAAACTTGGGGGTTACTTTCGATTGCTGCATGAAATTTGATAAACAGATCAGTAATGTGGTTAAAATGAGCTTTTTCCAGCTTCGCCTGCTGGCTAAAGTTAAGCCCTTTCTGAGCAGGCACGACCTAGAAAAGGCCATTCATGCTTTTATCAGTTCAAGGTTGGACTACTGTAATGCCCTCTATGTTGGACTGAACCAGACCTCCATCTCACGTCTTCAGCTTGTTCAAAATGCTGCTGCTCGCTTTTTAACAAATACATCTAGACGTGCACACATCACTCCCGTTCTCAACACCCTGCATTGGCTCCCGGTGCGTTTTAGAATAGAGTTTAAGATTTTATTGTTTGTTTTTAAAGCTTTAAATGGTCTCGCCCCAGAGTATCTGTCTGAAATTTTAACTGTACGGGAGAACAACCGGTCATTGCGGTCTTCAAATCAGCTGGTTTTAGAAGTCCCAAGGTCCAGGTATAAACGGTGGGGGTCAGGCTTTGCAGTTGCTGCCCGAGACTCTGGAACAAGTTACCCCCTGATATACGTACGGTTACAGATGTCACTCTTTTTTTTTTCAGGTCCAAGCTCAAAACATATCTGTTCAGTCTGGCTTTTGATACGTAGCAGTGGTGTGACAATTTCATTCTTTTGTTTCTTTGTACTTCTTCTGAATTTACAATTTCTTTGTTCACTCTTTCTATTGTATGTTGTGATTTTACTTATTTTGTTAAGCACTTTGGATACCTGCTGGTAGTTGTAAAGTGCTATATAAATACATTTTGATTTTTGATTGATTGATATACACACAATCACAATCACTCACACACTGCCAGCCCATTCAGTGCAGCCCATATCCAGGTCTGGGTGGTGAAAGAGAGACAAGCATCTGGACCTGGACTCCCTGCTGTCCAACATTCACCTCTTACCGACAATTTTACCATTTGAGAGCCTAAATAATGCAGAACTGTACCGGTTTGTTGCTTGAATGGAGGAGATCTCCCTGTTTGAGAAGAAGTGAAACTGACAAAAACAACAAAAAGACTTCAGCGGAGGGTTTATTCATTTAAATATATATCCTTCTCCTGTTTTCCAACATGGAAAAAAGTAAAGTAACACGTACTTGTGCGTGATAAACTACACAATTTGTTTTTCAGCAGACAAAAGGATCCCCGGTTGCGGGGGCGGACTACCTGAATGACGGCGTGTAACACTCCTGTGATGGAAACGTTTGAGTCAAACCACTCACACCGTGTTTTGAAAAATGCCAGAAATAATTGGATATTAATGAGGATTGTCAAGCACCTCTCCCTCCATCTCTGCAGTCATGCAGCCCGTTAAGAGAGCAGACACACACCCATACACACAGCTCTGCTGGAGGCTGTTCAGTCCCACTCAGGCCTCCCACACGGGCCGTGCGTTCAATCCCCGCCACGTTTTGCGCCTGTGCTGATTTTTTTTTTTGCTTATCCATGTGAAAACAGCGTAATTTAAACCTGAAAATTAGAGTCTCTACGAATTCGTTCTCTCTAAACTAAAAAAACATGACAGTAAAGTCAGGGGTGCCTGGGTAGCTCACCTGGTAGAGCGTGCGACCCATGTACAGGGGGCTCAGTCCACGCCGCAGAGGCCGCGAGGACGGGTTCCCACCTGCGGCCCTTTCTGCATGTCATTCCCGTGTTGTTACATAACCCACACAACTTCTAAGCAAGACCCGCCCTTCATTAGCATTACCACACTACTATTGGCCAGGCGTCCATGGTTACGCATGGTGACCAATCGGCTATCCTAACCTTAACCACTCGAGGTCAATGCCTAACCCCAACCAACTGAGCTGCTTTGTAGGGCGGGACTTGCCAAGAAGTTATGTGGGATCCATAACAACACTTCCTCTCTCTCTCACCCTTTCATTTATTTAATTTGATTTTATATTGTTTATTGATTCCAAGTGGGGAAATTACAATTTACACACTTTGTTAGAATCCCTACACACACATGCTCAGGACCTATTCATGCACTAATGGGGAGATGTCAGAGTGAGTGGGCTGCCAGCTGGACCAGCACCCTGTGCGGTTGAAGGAGGGGGGGAGGGGGTGCCTTCCTCAAGAGTACCTGTAATTTGAACAGGTATGATTTCTTCTTTTTGTTTTTCGGGACCCAGTTGGTCTCAAAGGGGGGGGAATATGTAGTATCTAATGACTTGTGACTTGAATCAGGTTCTGTTCAAATGGATCACTGTTGAGCCATTACAAAGGGTTAATGATTTCCACTTGAGTGAAAAGATGCAAACTTTGAAAGGAATGTTGATGTTGATGTTGAAAAAGTGATGAGTGGATGAAGATGTAACCCAGCATGTGATGTTATCCAAAAACGTGACCTTTAATATGACCACGTAGCGAACCTGTATGTGACTTGGCAACTCAGAGGAGTACTAATGTCTGCCCTCTGGGAGGCGCTAACCCTAACTTCTGCCCTCTGGGAGGCGCTAACCCTAACTTCTGCCCTCTGGGAGGCGCTAACCCTAACTTCTGCCCTCTGGGAGGCGCTAACCCTAACTTCTGCCCTCTGGGAGGCGCTAACCCTAACCCTAACTTCTGCCCCCTGGGAGGCGCTAACCCTAACCTTAACTTCTGCCCTCTGGGAGGCACTAACCCTAACCCTAACCTCTGCCCTCTGGGAGGCACTAACCCTAACCCTAACCTCTGCCCTCTGGGAGGCACTAACCCTAACCCTAACTTCTGCCCTCTGGGAGGCGCTAACCCTAACCCTAACCTCTGCCCTCTGGGAGGCGCTAACCCTAACCCTAACTTCTGCCCTCTGGGAGGCGCTAACCCTAACCCTAACTTCTGCCCTCTGGGAGGCGCTAACCCTAACTTCTGCCCTCTGGGAGGCGCTAACCCTAACCCTAACCTCTGCCCTCTGGGAGGCGCTAACCCTAACCCTAACTTCTGCCCTCTAGGAGGCGCTAACCCTAACCCCAACGTCTGCCCTCTGGGAGGCGCTAACCCTAACCTCTGCCCTCTGGGAGGCGCTAACCCTAACCCTAACTTCTGCCCTCTGGGAGGCGCTAACCCTAACTTCTGCCCTCTGGGAGGCGCTAACCCTAACCCTAACCCCTACAAGCACTCCTTTATCCCTCACTCCATAACGCTGCTCAACCAACCAAAATAAAGGACGAGGTGATTAACCCTTGTGTTGTCCTCGGGTGAAATTTGACCCATTTTGAAAACATTTTTAGAAAAACAACGCGGATTGTTCCACAAATTTGGATGTTTTTGGATGATTTTACAGCATTCAAAAAAACTTTTATGACTAAAATGTACAACAGCAAAAAAAAAAAAGAGCTTCAAAAACATGGAGGCAAAAAACCAACAAAAACGTCAAAAGGCAAACAAAAGAAATGACAAAAACATCGGGGGCAACAAAGGTTTTGAAAAAACAAAACAATGAAAAGGTTTCAATTTAAACCCAGAAACACGGTTGACGGAAGACGACACCTGGCTCGCACTGTGACGAGCTTCCCACCCCGGACATGTAATCTGTGTTTCATTGTGGGACTGCAAGCATGACAGCAATCATAAGAATACGTGAAGATTAGACTCAAAGCTCACAGATGTAAGACTGAGACAATCCTCCATCCTTTTTACTGCGTGCGTGCTGCTTTGTTTTAATCAAATCTTTTCTTCTTTCTTTTAATTGTAATCATGTAGTTCGAGGGGGACAAAGAGTTTCATATTGCACAAATACTTCTCCAAGAAGCAGCTCATCAGTGGAAGTGATTGAGGTCTCCTCTCTTCATGCCCGTGGTCAAAATTAAAAAAAATACACATGACAATGTATGTCTCATTTGGCGATGGACGGCCCGTTGGCAGATAACGTTCAGATCGCTGCAAATTCATTTTCATACAGATTAACTGAGACCAATGGTTGTCTAGGAGACAGAAAATGATAAAACAGTCTGGGTTAAAGAGATAAAACATGAAAAAACACACTGCTCTACACACAGATCGACATAGTGGCAAAATAACAATGTGCGCCGTTTTTGAACATGCAGAATGCATTTTAGGCCTTTCTTAGATAGGGCAGCTTTAGACGTGAGAAGGGAGAAAAAGGGAGGGGCAGTGGCATGCAGGGAAGGAAGGGCTGCGGGTCGGAATCGAACATACGGCCGCTGCGTCGAGGACGTAGCCACAATTTTCACCATCTGCGGACACTAAGGAAAGTCAATGTGTGTATTTCCACTGACTGCGGAGCGGCTCCGTCCCGACTCCGGCGATCCCCAGCCCTCCGGAGCAGATACGCAGACCTTCTGGAGAACTTATTAAAACCCACCACGACCTTTTCTTTAACTTAACTAGTCGTTTTGGGGCAAAAACTCAACTTTTGTCACCCCATAATGCCCATAATGCTCCCTTTTTCTGGAGTATACGTCAAGGTGCTCTAGGCGATGTTGGGTGACGTTACTTCTTGTTGACGATGGAAGGATTTTCAAAGAAAATTATACCAGCTCGCCCCTCCCTCCTCCTCATCCCGCCCCTCCCACCCCTCTGTCCTTCCGCTTACTACCCCCCCCACACCAAATCCTATTTTAAAATCCCATAGAGGCACATTTTCTCTCTCTTTTCAAACATTTTTTTAAGATTGTTTTTGGGGCTTTTCCCTTTATTATAGTGGATATCCATGAAAGGGGGGGGGGGAGAGATGGGGGATTCTAACCCAGGCCACTGCAGGACTACATGGGGGTCTAGAGGCCGCCCCTTTTTGCCCAGACATTAACGTAATACCTTTAGTAAAGTCTTCGCTACATATTATTCTAAGTCTGGACAGACATGGCTGGAAACGGCATTCACTCTGAGCAATGAACTAACAGTTGTGAAGGAAACGTACACTGAATCACACACACACACACACACACACACGCACACAGACACACAGACACACACACACAAAGACATGTGTGTGCATGTCTGTGTTTCAGTAT
>JABXJD010000130.1:160000-165000 GCA_013375575.1 Percina caprodes
CTCGTGTCCCTCGTGTCAAACTGACCCGGGCCTTATTTGGGGTTTTAAAAACAATTCTGAAAACACTTTTACCTTCATAATCTATTACCAAATATTGTCTTTATCTCCATTTCCAGCAGCTGAGATAACATCTATGTTCAGGGAATGAATCAGTCTTTACTAGAACACTATTAAAGATGGAAGTGGGGTTCGTTTTTATCATCAGGTTATAATTCATGTTAAAAATCACTATGGAAACAACATAAGTGTCATATCCAGAATAATGTTCTGAGTCAGGAATACATGTTTATCTCAGGAAATAAGGTAAGGTGCTGATTTCAGGTAGAAAACATGGAACTTGGATCATTTTTCTTCTTGTAAAAATTAGAAATGGGTCAATTTGACCTGAATATAATACAAGGGTTAAGCCAAGTGGCGTGTTATCTGTCAGCGTTTTGAGCCACCACTTGCCGTGTTATCGCGGATGTTTGCACTCTCATACTACTCGCTACGCCGTAAATTCACATGCAATCGCAAGGTAATGTAAGTCAATGGAGGCCAAACTGCGTTGATGAACCAGTCCTTCCAGAAAAATTGATTATGCGGCACGTTTCGTGGAATATGCGGGAAATTTATGCAATTTTATGCGATAAACTTGCAAAAACTGCAGTTTGATGAAAGAGACTTTTGTCTTGTCGCGTAATCACGTCACTTTATGACGTTACCATGGCAGCAGGGGAAAATGGCTTCTCTTGTGTGAAGTAAATGCAACATTTTTCAACTTTCTGCCAAGATATTTGTGACTTTGTTGCAACAAAAATGAAGCCCCGCATTATTTTGCATTGAAATCGGCAATTTATGCGGCAAATTAGAAAAAATGTGGGCCCCGCATTAATATCCGAACTTTGGCTGATTATGCATTGAATTATGCAATTGCATAATCAGGTTTTTCTGGAGAGACTGATATACACGCTAAAAAGAGAATATGCGTCTTGATAACGCCAATAATGGCATACAAAAGCCATTTCATGAGATCAGTCTGCCGGAGGCTGATTTCCAGCAGCTCCGTGCCTCTGTCCGGCGCCGCCCACGACGACTGTGATTGGTTTAAACCAGTGGTTCCCAATCTTTTTCAGCTCAAGACCCAAAAGAGAAACCTGAAGTCTCCCCGGGACCCAAATTTACAAAAATACACCATGAATCATTGTAACATCTACATTTTTAAACTGTGGACAAAAGACGGAACAAACCATGAATTTAATGTATATGAAGTATATTTATTCCATTATAAAAGTAATCAAAAACAGAAAAGGTCTCTATTGTCCTCTCTGTGTCTCCGTCCCCTCCCATCGTCCCTCAGGACCCACACCAACATGGTTTTAATAATGCTGACTTGAATTTAATGAGATGTATGTGTCTGGTTGAAGATCTCAACCAGCTGATCTACTCTAGGTTCGGTTTTTGAAAGTGCCATTCTGAGGTCATTCTGAGGTCATTCTGAGGTCATTCTGAGCATTTAGTCTGTTTCTGTATTTGTTTTTCAGCTTTTTTCATTTTTACATTTTGTTTTTCAGGTTTCTAGAGTCGAGAAGCCAGATTCTCATTTTACTCTCCCAATTAGCGACCCAATAAAAACGGGTCTGTGACCCATTTTGGGTCCCGACCCTAAGTTTGGGAAACATTGGTTTAAAGGAATGTCAAATAACCCAGAGCACATTCTACTCCCATCCCAAAGTGCTGTGTGGACTGGCCGGACCCTCTTCCGCAGCGCTGTGGAGGAAGGTCTGGAAATGCGAGACTAGGACTCCGCTAACTTGAATAGGAATTAAATGATTTAATAAAAATGTATCCACTGATTTACAGAAGTCTCTTTCCCCATGCAAGTTTTTTTGTGCCAGAGGGCTTCACACGACGGACATAAAAGTTCTAATTCCACTGTTGGACCGCAAAGCCCAGCACACTTCCAGGGGCCCTGCAGACGGTCGATGGCGGTCGGCACGCCCCCCCTCTGGAGGAGCAGGCAGAAGTCCAGAAGGGCTGTCCTCGACTGAAGAAGTTCTTAGTTGACTAACACATGGTTTTGTCGACTAATCCATTAGTTGATTTAATCAACAGAGCTGTGCGCTTTGGTGGTTAAGACTAGAAAAGCACAATATAAATGTAGTTAATTTACCAACTGTAAAACTGAGTTTCTACACAATTAATCCTGCAAAAGCACCACTTTACATCTTGTGTTCACCAGAAATGTGCTCATAAGTTTCTTGGAAATGAGTAATTAAGCATGAATAAGCATAAAAAATGACTTCTCAACTAAAGAAATCTTAGCCGACTGATACCAAAACCACAGATTAGTCGATTTATCGACCAGAAATGTGTTCATAAGTTTCTTGGAAATGAGTAATTAAGCATGAATAAGCATAAAAAATGACTTCAACTAAAGAAATCTAAGTCGACTGATACCAAAACCACAGATTAGTCGATTTATTGACCAGAAATGTGCTCATAAGTTTCTTGGAAATGAGTAATTAAGCATGAATAAGCATAAAAAATGACTTCAACTAAAGAAATCTAAGTCGATTGATACCAAAACAACAGATTAGTCGACTAATGGACTAAGAAGGGACAGCCCTAGTGCATTGTTGAAGTTATTGCACCAAAATGATGCAAATAAATGATTTTATTGCAAGATAGTGTGCGGGAATTTGTTGGCACCGTACCCAACAACACCAACCGGTACCCAGCCCTCTCCGATTGTATTCTACAACTATATTTCTATAAATCACAAATTATGATTTAGTGGCTTTCCCTGAACAATTGTCAATGTAAACTTTTTTTTATGCCCACACACCAAAACAACTGTGAAACAGTTCATCTCCGACACAAGCCCCCTGGGGCGCTCGCCGGCAGCAACGAGCTTCCCCACCGCGTCACAGTCTTTAATTACAAACACCAAGGCGCAGAAAGCAACGTTACGTACTTGTCGGGTTGTGCAGGTGATTGATATTTTGCCTAATTTTAGTACTCTATGTGAATGATTAGTGTCAACAGGCTTGCAGAGTGACGGCGTCCCAATGAGGCTGGCCTACTTTAGAGCAGCAACATATTTTCAACATAAAACTGCAGGTGTTGAACCAGTTTATCAACCAAAGACATGTGTGAGTATGAATGCACATACTGTACGTTACATGCAGAAGTGCTGCTACTTAACTTCATCATCCATACTAATATTTAGGGTATAAAGGTCATAATACTAATAAATTACATTACAGCATTCACAAAACGCCCAGAGTAGGACTAATCCGTCATTTTGGTCTTAGTCTACCATGATTTCTTCAGCGGATTAATCATTTTTTTATGCTTTTTTCATGCTGAATGACTTATTTCCGAAACACTGCTGAGCACATCTCTGCTAAACACAAGATTTAACCCTTGTGTTGTCTTCTCGTCAAGCATGAAAAAAAAGTTTTGGTCACTTATCACTTTTTTCCAACATTTTTGTCACTTTTTCAATGTTGTGGGTGCTTTTTTTTAATGTTTCTGGTGTTTTTTTCCAAAGTCTTTTGATATTATTAATGTTGACATTTTCAGCGCTTATTTCGACGGCCCAAAAAAAAAAAATGAACTGAAAACGGGTCAATTTGACACAAGGACAACATGAGGGTAAAAGTGGTGCTTTGTACGATTCTTTGTGGAGAATCTTAGTTTTTACAGATCTGTACAATAATTTCTTAACCCTTGTGTTGTCTTCCTGTCAACCATGAACTTGTCCTTCCAGGTCAAAATTGAAAATGAAATTTTTTTTGGGCTTTTCTGATGTTTTTGTTGCTTTTTCTGATTTATTTGTCACTTTTTCCATGCTTTTGGTGGCTTTTTTAAAAACCTGAGCTGGTTTAATAATAGGTTTTATACTATACTATTTTTATTTATGGTCAACACACCTCATTTACATCAAATTATACATACATTTTTAGTTAAAAAAGGCAGACATTTTGAATTATTTTGACTAATAGGATCACAGATGTGTCAAAGTTTAGTCCGGATACTGTTATGAAACCAATAAAACACTCAAAAAATTAAATGAAAGTAAGCCTTCATTTTACCTGAAGAATGTTATATGGAATCATTTATGTTATTTTTTGGGCAATTTGTTGAAAGAAATCCATATTTTGGATATAAAACACTTTGAAACGGGTCAATTTGACCCGAGGACAACACGAGGGTTAAATAATTTCCCTGAGGGGATCAAATAGTGTCCCGTGTTAGTGTGTTAGTGTTAAATTGACTACGAAATTCTTCTTCAGGTTTCATCAAGTCAAATTTGAGACTTTTTAAGATCTTAATGGGAGACGGGGCCTTCCAGGCAGTCGCCCCACGGATCTGGAATTCACTCCCAGAGACCCTAAGGGCCCCACAAACTGTGGAGATTTTTAAGAAGGACCTAAAGACATTCCTATTTAAAAAGGCCTTTTAATAGTCATAGTTTTAATTTTAGTTTTATAGTGTTTTATTGTTATTTGTTAATTTTGTTGTGTTCTGGGAACTTTTTTTTAACTCCCTGCTACTGTAGCACTTTGAGATTTCATTTGAAATGTAAAGGGCATTATAAATAAAATGTATTATTATTATTATTATTATATTAATGGAGGAAATGCAAGACCTATATAAAGACATGAAAATCAAAGTCAGACTTCAGAGTCCGGAAACATTGTCTGAAGCAAATCCCCAATTTCGTCACTGCCGTCGTAGGGCGGGTGTCTCGATTGGCTGAAATATCAGCTGCATGCTGGTCACATTTTTGGCTAGTAAATTCAAAATTCTGATGTGTGGCGGAAACATTTTAAGGAATTAGAGGTTGCGTTAAGTTGATGTAGGAAAATTAAAACTCTTTAATTGATTCAAGACCTAGAACAACACTTACTAAGGCCTAACATTTTCATTTTAAAATGGTTAAAAATTGACTTTTTATGAGCCCACGGTGACCCTGTTCTGAAGTTCAGCCCTAGCCCCAAAGGGATGGCTTT
>JABXJD010000130.1:170000-240000 GCA_013375575.1 Percina caprodes
AGTAAATTATTGTTTAACAACAAAAAGAAAAAAACACTAAATGGCAGAAGGGTACAACAGCAGCTTGAGTTTCTTTAGAGTGACAAATGTGGCAGTAGCCATGGCGACTGGAAAAGTGACACAAGGCTACACTCGGTCTTTAGCGGCACTGTGCTGGATGTCCTGGTGTTGGAATCTGGTACCTAGCGCTGGGGAGTTTAGTTTAGTCCTTATATTTTGTTTTTTTTTACCAAAACCACAATAGCAGCTGTCGCTATGGTCATGCTGCACGCCCTGCTATGCCATGCTGCATCCTGTGGCACCCTGCGGTGCTCTGCTGTGCCATGAAATACTACGACTACTATTTATATCCATTATCTTTATTGTGACTATTATTGACACTGTGCATCACACCCCCAACGGCACCGTCAGACTCCGCCTACCAAGAGCCTGGGTCTGTCCCCGGTTTCTTCCTAAAAGGGAGTTTTTCCTCACCACTGTCGCACTAAATGCTTGCTGTTGGGGGGGAATTACTGGAATTGTTGGGTCTTTGTATATTAGAGTGTGGTCTAGACCTACTCTATCCGCAAAGTGTCTCGAGATAACAGATGTTATGATTTGATTTAGTTAAAATCTAATTGAATTGTTGGAATTCACAGTGAAATACATATTAGGCCGTTTAACTTTTAATCATGTTAACCCTTTTGTTGTCTTCCCGTCCAAACAGAAAATCAACAACTTTGGTGACGCTTTTATCAATGTTAACTTTATCTCACGTTTTTTCCTCTTTTTTTTTTCAACACTTTTGATGCTTTTTTTTCAATATTTGTCACTTTTGACGTTTTCAACACTACGTAACACTAACTTATTAACTTTAGTTTTACAGTTATTTTTGGAATTTATGGTCCATAAAGCTCATTTATAGGAAATTATACCTAATGTTTGAGTTAGAAAAGCAGAAATTAGGAATTAATTAGAGTAAAATTAAAGGAATGGATGTTGCTGGATAATCACAGACTGGAATATGTCAACTTTTACTCTCAATACTATTTCAAAAACACTTCAATTTGTTTTTAAAAAAGCAATAAAATTGAATGCAACACCCCAAAATTAATGAAAGTAGAGATTTGTACTTGGCAAAGAGCGTTGTGTGGAATCAATCATGTTATTTTGGGGAATTAAAAAGAACTTTGATATAGGAAAACGGGTCAATTTGATCAGAGGACAACATGAGGGTTAAAACCAGCTGCTAGCTAACGGTATGCTCAAGTTTTTTGCTGCCAAGAGCAACCTTAACAAGCGCTGTGTGCAGTCAGGCTTCTGTTGCCTGTATTGTCGGTTTTGGAGCAACAGAGAGTAGCGCAGGCATTTAACTGGCACCAAAATCTGCGCTCTCATCCGGTAGATACCGGTCATTTACGAAGCGATGCCATATTGGCACCAGGTTTTGGTACCAAACCCTACAAAGCAGAGGCCATTTGTTGTTTGTTCACCATAATGACTCTGACCTTAGCAACCCTCTAAGCAATTAGGGTAGAAAATGAAACATTAAAGTATGAATCATAATGACACCCAGCCTACAAAAACAGAAGACCTCATGCAAAACAAATGTGACATCCTCCTGTAAGAGTACGATGACCTGCTGTGTGATGAATTAGTATTCTACCAAAGTAGGTTTTTCTACACTGAGGCGTTAACTGTATTATTTGTTAATACATTCACACATGAACACACTGTCATGGTTATGCATGTGTCTGTACGCGTTTGTGTTTGGTTGTCACCTCTTCTTTGTGTGGGGTCAGCTTTGGCATCAGTTTGGTCCGCGTGTTCCTTCTGTTCTCAGCCTCCACCTCCTCCTGTAAACACACAGGCAATACACAATGAAGACAAACAATCAAGAGTGTGTACGGAGTCATCTGTACCAGAGGTATAGCAAGAGGTTGATGAGCAGAGAGGGTTTGAAAAAGTAACAACCACAAAATGTTTCATAATGATGTGAGATGACTGACTGGTTGAGATGGGGCCAGACTGTAATATGAGGTAGACATCAGTAGAAAAAATTCAGCAGTCGTCAAAGTTCAAATGCACTTATACCATTTTACTGTCCGAAATCATTTTTAAAGAGCGAAAACACGCTCAAATTTAGGCTCATTTACCTACCAAAGGGGCTTGAAGAGTCTCAGAAACACCCGATCGATCTATACTTCACTTACAACCAAGATTTTGAGGTCAGTGACAGGCACTATTGTCCACCTTAGGTAGAAAACCTTTCATTAAGACTAGAAGAAAACAAATACGTGGGTCTATGATGTATTCTGCAGTTGAACACAATTTCAAAGAGAAGACTTTGGCTTTCAGGAAGAAAGTAAAGGACAATCTTTAACATTTTCTTCTTCTTTCTATTTATATCCCAGGTATGCCAAGGATAACTATGTCGCCTACAGGGTTTTTTTTTTTCTTCATCCAGTGAAGCGTGTGACAATTTTCTCCCTGTTCTGCTGTCGGAGAGGTAATGAGTTGAATGACACGATGGCGTATGAGTTCATGGAGAATGATTGCATAAAAGCCTAAATTTGGAGCATCACATTGTGTCTTATGTGTCAGTTTGAATGTGAGTGCTCTGCTGAAGCTCAAATGTTGTTCCACCAATAAAATGGGACTATTACACAACTGCACCCTTTATTTTGTTTCCAGCCATTGTGAAGTAAAAAGAATGATTTGTCAAGAAAGGTATGAGTTATGTGATTCTTCACTGTACTGGCTCAGCGAAGGACATTCTTTCGAAGTGAAAGTGAACCTTTTTATCGCAACCACTGTTTTTTCTGTCTACCGAGGTGTCATTTAAAACATTCGGTACCCAGTAGAAACACTAAACATGATTTAACCTTCACATTTGCTGCATAACGTGATACGCTTGAAGCTTCAAATTAAACTGGATAAATGTAGTGAAGTTAAACAAACAAGCCCTAACTGACCGTGCCAAAATGTACCAGGAAACAACTGAAAACAAATCTTTACACTCCTACGCATTTTGCTACTTTCACGGTCAACAGTCAAACTTTTTCTTGACACAAGACTCAAATGAATGTGCATAACCTTTTGATATTTCCTGGCCAATCTTAGGTTTCCAGTTAGTTTGTCTGATTCCTGGGTCTTATCGCTTCAATCGATAGCCTGCCAAAATTCAGAATCAAGAAATATTTCTTTGTGTGGTTCATCGTATTCATCTCTAGTGGTACTCAGGTGTGATAAGATGTGATGTGTCTGTATATTCCTGCATCAGTACAACAAATCCTTGGATATATTTTGGTACTAGGAAATGCAATTCTGACTCACAACTAGCCAGGGACATGCTGACCTGAGAGGGTGGCTCACCGTGCTGGAAGCCATAAAAATGCTCCACTTTGAAAAGCCCAAAAAAAAAAAAAAAGGGGTTGAAACACATGAAATCATCAGTGACTTGGAGTACGCTTTTAAAAATAATCTGAGGAAGGAAGGAAGAACGGAAGGGAGAGAGAGAGAGAGAAAGTATGAAAGTAGATATATGTATGTATGTAATGTACATAAAGGAGCTGGAGAGAGAGTGTGTGTGTGCACATGTGAGAGCGTGAGGAAGAAACAAGTGGAAAGATACAGATGAGTAGTGCAGTGATAGCGATAAACCGTAGGGGAGAAAGTAAACAAGATGAAGCACGTGAGAGAGAGATAGAGGGAGAGATGAGATGATAGAGGAAGCATGTGAAGAAAGTAAATGAGACGTAAGATAATGTGAATCAAGACGGGGGACAAATAAAGATGCAGAGAAGATAGTGGGAAGCAGAGATGTGCTGCAAGTAGATCGTTCCCTTGCCAGATTTGGAAGAGCAGATTCTATAGTTATTCCCCAGTGTTTCCCAAAATTAGAAAAAAGGGGTTTTTAATATATAAATGAAATACATGTATATATAATTGTATAGTCATTCAATTTAAATACACATACATGTACTTCCCCTCCTCAAATCTTATCAATAGCAAACAGTAGTGTAAGGTGAAACGTGTCTGTATTTAACATGTGAGAAGTTCGTATTTCATGTTAAAATAGTACGTAGTTTCTGTCTCCCCCATGAGGAATTCCAAGTAATGACAACAAAACTGTCAGCGTGTCCGCATGACACAAGCTTTTCCAAGATTGTGCATTTTTGATTCCATGAAGTCCAACGAAAACCAGCTTAAATATGAGCTGTTGCATTCATACAGACGACAAAGGAGAATCCTCCATATATACCTGCATCTTTAATACATTGAAATGACGAGGAGCAGACTTTGATGAGTGAGTCATCTAAAAACTGATTTATAGGACTTGAATACAGGCGGTGAGAATAGAAAGGGGGAAGGGGGGGGGACTACAAGCTGTACTTTAAGAAACATTTATATAATAAACAGTATATCAGTGTGTATAACTGATCGACTCCGCAGTGCACCTCTGGCGACAGGGCCACACTAACAGTAATCCAATATATTCAAATGTCTTTCTAAAAATTCAGAAAGATTTTCTAGGACAGGGGTGACGTCTCCTCTAAATAAGAGGCATAACATCATCCATAAATCATTAAGGACTCATCTTCTGAACGGACAGACGTTGCTGGCTGGGAGAGATGAAGCATCATGAGAGTGGAGGAATGACTGAAAGAGGTTGGAGGACAGAAGGACAAGAGGAGCGAGAGAGAGAGAAAAATGATCAGGACTAAAGAGAAAATGATTGTGTGCCAAGAGTAAAATCTGAAGCAGTTTATTTGCTTGTGTGTGTTCACATTTTGCCACTTTACATGTTCCAGCCTGCCAACACTATTATCCCAAAGAAAAATTGAATGGTGCAGAAGTGTGGATGACAGATGACAAGCTGTATCGCAGCCGGGTCGCTGCCTACAGATGTCAAACCCATCTGATAAGAATCCACTTTACCATTCAACTCCCTGCCTGGGTGTCACATAGATGAAGTACAAGCGCTCTATTTAAGAGGGAGCTATTATATTTACATTATTCCATTGATTCTGACAATATAAATTACTTCCAAAAACAAGTGGCAAGGAGATTGAAAGCATCTACTTTGCATTTACTGTGACAATGTTTTAGAGGCAGGAAACAGAAGGAGAAACACTTCTCATGTGACAAGCATATGAAAAATAATCCTCGTAAATTATGATTAATTTATACGAAAAATACAACAAGTACAACATGAACCTTGAATTAAGAAAAAACAGATAAAAATGACATATCCATTTGATAAATGTTGACACTTACTGTAACACTAACATGACATGGGACACTTGGATAAACGCAATTATGATATCAACAGTCTAACCCTTATTTTCCACCAGGTGCTCCGCGACCCTGCGAGCAATCACAGCCATTCTTTCACTTTAGGAAACTAGAGGCAGGTCCTGACTGTTTTGATTCCAATGGGAGTGGTAATGGGAACTCATTATGACCCATTTTTAATTTTTTTTTATTTTATTATACTTTATTAACCCTTGTGTCGTTACCGCTTTTTATGACATTTTTGTCGCTTTTTCAATGTTGTGGCTGCTTTTTTTAATGTTTTTTCCAAAGTTATTTCATATTTCTAATGTTGACATTTCCAGCTTATTTCGAAGGCCCATTTTTTGTGATGAAAAAAACTGAAAACGGGTCAAATTTGACCCGAGGACAACATGAGGGTTAATCCCACAAGGGGAAACTACACTTTACACTCTGTTGTTATTACACACAGGCCTGAATTACACACACATGCTCAGGTCCTATACATGCACTAATGGAGAGATGTCAGGGTGGGGGGTTGCCCATGGAAAGGCGCCCTGAGCAGTTGGGGGTTCGGTTCCTTGCTTAAGAGCACCTTGGCAGTGCCCAGGAGGTGAACTGGCACCTCTCCAGGTACCAGTCCACCACCATACTTTGGTCCAAACGGGACCAGCGACCCTCTGGTTCCCAGCCCAACTCTCTACGGACTGAGCTACTGCCCCCCCCCTATTCTTTTGCACCGTAGTCACCAAAGTAAATACTGCACTCCTTTTTCATCAGGCACATATCTCCAGAACATTACGACACTAAAATGGCATTTTTCAGACAAATCAGGCAAAAAAATAACTTAGTTTGACACCTGTTTCTGTCTCGGCATCAAACTCTCGCGAGATCTGGCAACACAAATTAGCCAACATCAACCAAGGTCCTAATTTTTTTTAAATGCTATATTTGCTTTTAGCTGTGTAAATATCAAATGTTAAGGAAAAATAAATAAATTATACAAATAAAATCTTTTATATGTAAATTGACTGTTTTTATATAGTGCTTCGCTAGTCTTAACAACTACTCAAAGCTCATTTAGATAGTACAGGAACCCCCACACACACACACACACACACACACACACACACACACACACACACACACACACACACACACACACACACACACACACACACACACACACACACACACACACACACACACACACACACACACACACACACACACACACACACACACACACACACACACACACACACACACACACACACACACACACACACACACACACACACACACACACACACACAGTGGCCGAGGCTGCCGTACATGGTGCCAGCTGCTCATCAGATACACACTCACACACATGTACCCAAGGACACTTCGACATGGGACTGCAGGGCCAGGGATCAAACTACCAACATCCCTGAAGGGGCAGCGTGTAATGCTTCCTTATAATCTTTAGCTATAGAGAATCTTTGCTGTAATACACAGTGGCGTTTAGCTTGGACTGTGAAGCCCCAAAATTAATACATTTGATGAAGTTGTTATCGGCAAGGACACCTTCTGTAAATGTAGTACAGGATGAAGTGATTCAAGAAGCAACAGCACACTCAGCTGCGAGCAGTGTGGGTCTGTGGTCATACAAGCGACCCTGTAATAACAATTTCAAACTTCGCCAGCGAGTTATCCGCTGAAGTGTCCTTGAACAAGGAACTGAATCCAACCAATTTCCAGGAGCACCGCCCTGTTGCTCAGCCTCACACTCTGACCTCCCTGTAGAAGGGAGGAACAGGCTACAGTTGGATTGTATCCTCCCTCAAAGGACATCAAGAGTCTGTGGCAACAGCATCACGCAGACCAAAGCTCCACTTCACCCCCCAAATACCCTCTAGTCCACTTGGTGAAAATAAAGAAAATCTGTTTACAGAGGAAATCGTTGGAAGACTTAAAGGGCCCATATTCTGCTCATTTTCAGGTTCAGAACTGTATTTTGAGGTTGTACCAGAATAGGTTTCCATGGTTTCATTTTCAAAAAACACCATATTTTTGTTGTACTGCACATTGCTGCAGATCCTGTTTTCACCCTGTGTGTTAAGGTCTCTGTTTTAGCTCCAGAGTGAGACATTTCCCTTCAACAGACTACAGTTGACTGCTTCTCAGATCTCTGCATTGTAAATTGAGACAGCTAGCTAGACTTGCAGTAACTCTGTGTTGAGTTTAGCACTACCCATAAGGATTCTGATTGGTTTAAAGACCAGAGCATTTCCTAAGACTTGCTATCACCACACAAAGCCAAGCTCACTAGATTTAAGACTGAGCATTAGTCTGGGGAGTTTATTTTCTCTGCACATGATGCGTGACAAACGGAAACACTTCAAATGACTCAACGGGTTTGCTGTGCTTCCGTGGCGTTCGCTATGTTGAATGTTAACAAGAAGCTGCTTGGTCGCTTCTCTATCGTCATTGTGTTAAACCCGCCAATAGCAAGCAAGGTTAATAAGCCAGTTGTGATTTGGATCAGGAGAATTAAACGTGTTGGTTTCTAGACAGAGCTGCAGGGTGAAATCACATCGCCGACAGTGTTAATGAATAAAATATTCCTAATTTAGTTGCATGACTGAATGTCATTATAACACTAACTATGAAGCAACTGTTCATGTTTTGCAACCCAAATCAATCTATAAGATGAAAAAATGGATCCAAACTTCGGCAAAATTCTCTTTAAAATTCATTTCCTCCATCTTATAGAAGAAAAATAAGACCAGCTCTCCAAAGTACCACAGAAGCATCATGGAAGAGGTTTGTTTTTGAGGGTGAATGCTGGAAGGAATCTGTGACATTGAGGAAAAATGTGAAGGTGGCGTCTTCAGGCATTAGTCATTTTGCTCTTTAACATGGAAATGGGTAAATTAATGACACAATAACAAGAACCCATATAAACATTTTCATTGCTGTGATGCTTTACTCTGGTTATTGGCCATAATCAAATTATGTGCACGTAAATTTAGTCTCTCTCTCTCAACTCCAGAGAGAGAGCGAGAGAGAGAGCGAGAGAGTGCATGGTAGTTACACCATCTGTTTTCAAATCTCTGATGCAGTGGTTGGATGAAGGCTGGATAAACACATGCAGTTTTATGGCTCATATCCTCACCGTTATTCATTCTTGCATCTACGGTTGGCTAGCAGCCAATGAAGGAACTGGAGGTGAAAACACTGTTAAAGCACAACAACTATCCTGCGTGAAAGGTTTTCCAAGTATTCTCTGCTGGATTTGTGAGGAAAGTTAGGGATTCAGGCCTGCAGCCTTTTGATCATAGGCACTCTTAATGCTTATACTACACTGCTGCTATACTGGAACTTTCTGTATTAAATCATTTACCAAATAATGTGACACATGATGGGTAAGCCGTCGGGTTTGAACCATACTAATGTGGATAATGATGATGAATAATGAGGAATGTTTGGTTGTATGCTTATGAGTATGGAAGGGTTAAAACATGATGCGGCTCGGTAGAAGAAACATATGTACCTTGTGTGTTGGTCGCCGTTTACTCCTTCTGAAAATGTGAGACTTTAGAAAAGAAAGATCTTGGTTAAAAACAAGCCTGTAATGTATACATGGCACACACTAATTAAATAACTATCTTTTCAGTTAGATTTTGAGTTTGTCGTGACATATTGAGATACTAATAAGATGGAACAGGAAAGAAAGCATTAAAAATGAGAGTTCAGGTCCTGATGGGATTGGATACAAAGAGCCACTGGTGCCACCATGGTGTACAGCAGAGTCTATTTATCAAGCTGTTAGACCCCAAGAGCCCCACGACTCCCTGCTGCATTCGTGTTCAATGATTAAAACCAATGGACTGTGTGTGTTTGAAGATCCATATTACTGTATACATTTTGTGTTGTTCACAGAGGGTATATTTTGAAATCACAGACTTTCCTTCTGTGGGAAAGCCACTAAAAGTTTCAACAGGAACATACCGAAAGAATGAAAACCATATATAACCCAAATGGAAGCAGCGGGAGCATCGTTTAAATTGCCTAAATTGGGTTTCAAAGTGCTGGTGTGGGATCCAGAAGCATTAAGATTTGCGACATCTCAGGTCACAAGACTTTTGCAAATATTCTACAAAAGTGCTGAAGAGAGTATTTGTACAGAAAAGGTACAGCAGTACCTTTACTGACTATGAGGTCATATTCTGTATTGTAGTGTTGAGGCCTTGATTATTTTGCGCACCCATGGAGTGAACACAATGAAAACACCTTACAACGTGATGTTATCCAATACAACAGCCCCACTCTTACCGTAACTACTCGCTGAAAAGCTATCAAGAGATTAAAAAGTAAACCTAAAACCATACATGAATATGTCCAAACAACAACTTACGTTTAATATCTTATGGAATTCCACTGTTGGATAACCACAAAACCCTAAGTTTGCTCATTTCCTTATGCATATCTGGAACTGCCCCATCATAGACATCAACCAATTGCCAGTTGTGATGTGGAACTAATGTTCTGTCTATGCCTACGTGTAGACCTGCACATACTGTACACTATAACTTACCAGCAGGCGTAGAAATTTAACTTACATGTTTCAGGGGAAAAACATGACAATCTGTGTCAGAAACCTTTTAGTTTCTTTGCATTCCCAATTTTACTGAAAATGTCAATGTCAATTTTATTTCTATAGCACATTTAAAAACAACAGATGACCAAAGTGCTGAACAGAGTCAATGTCAAAAGACACTTGTGACCTCAAAACCACGGGATCAATTACCTCTGTCAAATCTCAAACCCCCACTGAGTTAGCGTCACTGGACAGAGCAGAAGGGGCATGTCTGAATCCAAGAACTAAAACTGAAGAGAGCTATCCTACAAATGTACATTCATACGCATATGAGAATGTCAAGAATGAATTGTTTGCATGTGAAAGCGCATTTATCTGCAGCAGATTGAGTTTTTCCTTTACGTACTGTATTTCTCTTCTTTTTTTTATTTCTGCTTAATGTGTGAGGACCAGCTTTCTAGAATATATGGTCTCATATTCAAAGAATTTATACTCGGATAATCTGTCAAGAATCACTGATGCAGCTGCAAACAAAACCAACAATTTCCAGATGTAACTTGCTTAGTCAAATGTACTGAAGAAAATCTGATGAAGACAAGTTTATTTAACGTGTTATACTCTGACTTTCCCCTTTCCACATTTGCGTTGATGCATCACAAGCACAGCCAAACAGAAACTCAAGCCCCATAAACACTCTAGCTACTTTATCCAATTAATGATGGCTAAAGAGCGAAGCTGAGAGATGGATGGGTTGCCGCTTTAAGTTAGCTGCATTCTTTGTATTTTTCCTAAGGTAACAGACCCTTGCATCTTGTGTCTGAGAATTCATTATAGGCTATATTGTCTGACTTGCTGGGTTGTGTGATACATACAACACAAAATGTGACTGTGATAAAGCGAGAACATAGAAGATATGCTGTGCTAATAGATGTGTACATTAAGTACATGCTGTGACAGCTTCTCCAACTTTTCACCATCATCCATTGCTGTTTATTGTTTCTGCTCCTTTTCAACCACTCTACCCACAATCCCTCCTCTTTCATCCTGACATCTAACCTCCCCCCTAATCTCTCAACCACCCATCTCTGCTTGCCAACCACTTTCATCTTCCCCGTCTCTTCTTTCCATCCTTCTCTCCACTGCCATTTTCCCTCCGCTGTCTTCCTCTATATGTCCTTCCCCCGAGCTTTGTTTCATTATACTTTCTTCCTTCCTCTCTCACCCTTAACCAATCTCTCTCAATTTATTCTCTCTGCTGCTGCCTCTACATCCCTCTGCACTATTTCCTCAATTCATTTCGGCCCATTCCTCTCTTGGTTGTAAAGCTCACCTTCCGTCTGTTTTAAACCTTATTCCCTCCCCTTTTCAGTTGTTGGGTACTACATTTTACTTCAGCCTCCTTTATTGGGCTGCTCAGGTATAAAGGCCGACAGAGTCATTTAAGTCACCATGATGACCCGCGACATACCCCCACGCCGTATATATATATTTTTTTCATATGTTCAGATGAGAAAGGCTTTCCAAGTGGAAACTGGGTCATTGCAGCAGCATGAATAGAGGTTCTAGTTAAAGAACAAAGCGTAAAAAGGGGAAACGACAGACGATGTCTATGAAGCTGAAATTATTTTTAAAAAGTGTGCATGAAAACAGAAAACATCTTTATACCCACAGAGAATATGTCTGGGTCTCCCATCTTCTCTTCTGATTTTGTCTCTACTGCCTTTATGAAAGAGATGTGTTCTTGTTCATAAATGTTGACTGGCTTGCCCCAGATCCCCAGAATAAAATCTGATGTAACGTCGCATCACTTTGGATGTGCTGTAGAAGCCCTCCTCATCACCAACACCTACATATTTTTGTGGTTTTTTAATCAAACAACCCCCCCCCACCTCTTCCCATTCTCCCTCTTGAACCCAGGTCAGTCAGCAGAACCGCAGTCATTAGTGGAAGTACTTTGGGGTTTCATCGCAGAGCTTTAACCCCGGTGTAAATACTCCCACTGCTGGTATCAAAAGGGAAGATGTCGTCATATGAGCAGAGTACAAGGAGATTGAGTTAAAAGAGCCAAGTTAGATTGGGAGGAATACTTGTTACATTAACGTGGCCTAATATGTTCCAGCTAATGAGCTTTTGCCAGAGTATGTAGACACATTGCTAACACGCCTTCACATAGTTCTTAGTTGTGACGGTTTAAAACATATTGAGGGGGGAAGATGTAGAGCATCGGGCTCCTTCTTCTTGTTGCTCTAAGTCTCTTCGGGAGCTGTTGAAATTATAGAATATATAAAACTACAGGTTTGGCCCACTCAAGAAATTGTTATAAATACAATAAATCACTTTAAAACAAAATACAGTAATCAAAACTACATGTGAATATTTTCTCAACTGTAGGTTTGGCACGTAAAAATGTGCTGAATAGTTATCTCAACGCCGTCTAGTGTTTCCCTAGCTCCAAGTTTTATTACTCTTAAATATTTAAGACTTGAGAAGTTTGGCTTTGTTTGGTAAAAGAAAAACGGGTTTATTACAAAAACATTGTATAGTCTTTAAAGTGCTCATATTATGCTTTTTGGCTTTTCCCCCTTTCCTTTATGGTGTTATATATCATTTTTGTGCAGGTTTTAGGCTTACAAAGTGAAAAAGCTGTTCACAAGACTGCTCCAAACAGCTCTATTGTAGTCCGGCCTTTATTTTCGTGACGTGAGTCACTTTGTAACACACGTTATAATGCTCGCTTAGCTGCTAGCTTAGCACGCCCTCATACTCTGCGTCTGACTGGCTAGCAGTACTTATTGTACATGTGCGACTCCCAACAAAGAAGAATAAACAGAAGTTAGATGTCTCACTCTGGAGCGAAAACAGAGAGCTCAACACACAGGGTGAAAAGAGGAGCTGCAGCAATGTGCAGTACAGCAAATATATGGTGTTTTCTGAAAATTAAACCGCATAAACCTATTCTGGTACTACCTCTAAATACGATTACGAACCTGAAAATGAGCAGAATATGAGCTCCTTAAAGCAAGGTATCAAATAAAAGTATTTGAAACTTTGGAGTCGTCTCGGCTCTAGTATTGTTTATGTGAAAAGTTTTTCAACTCTACTTTTCAAAATGTTAATCAAAAACACTTAGGTGTGAAAAATTTGTAAAGTGGCTGCATCGCAAAGTTGACTCATTCAGGTTCTAAATAGCTTTCCTCTTGATGCCGTCTCAAAGTGATTTATCATCTTTTATTCAGCAAGGTTCACTTTCCGTGAAGATGCATGTGGGAAAACAGCCGAGAATATTTATAATTACAACCAGATTCTTTAAGGTATGAAAAAAACACAAAGCAACATTAGCGGACCGCTGTACGGAGCACCGGAGGTGACATGGAGGGGAATCAATCCATCCATCTATCGATAGATATCCATCTATCTATCTATATCCATCTATGCATAGATATATATCCATCTCTAGATATCTATCCATCCATCCATCCATATAGATCTCTATCTAGATATATATATATATATATATATATATATCTATCCATCCATCCATCCATATAGATCTCTATCTAGATATATATATATATATATATATATATATATATATATATATATATATATATATATATATATATCTAGATATATATATATATATATATATCTATATATCTATATATATCTATATATATATATATATATATATAGAGATCTATAGATCTATCTATCTATCTATCTATCTATCTATCTAATAATTTCTTTTCCCCCCTTGAAAGTTGAGATGTCGTGATTGAGGAAAAGAAAAAAAACATTGACTTTCAAACTCAAGTTTTTCCCCAGTTTGCTACGTTTTTTCTTCTTTTTTTTCCTCCCCTCCATGAAAGTCAAGATCTCGTGTATATTGTTTGTCCCCAATACATGTCTCTCTCTACCCCCCCCCTCCGTGTCACCTTCGAGGCGCTGTACTGCCGCAATTAAAATGCCCATCTTTCATTAGTCAAAGATAATCAACTGCTCTCCAGCGCAGCACTAAAAGCAATTCGTGAAGATAGATGAAATAATCCTCTGCTAAGTGAAAATAGAATCAGGGCGTGCTATGTTAAAGGTTTGCCAGATTTTGCCATAGTGACATGTATGATCGATATTCTTTGTTTGTCCGTTAAAATTTCGGAAAACCAAATTTAAAATGGACTCCGCTCTGTCAGTTTGTTCCAACATGGAAAACAAGCCTACATGTATTCTGATTTGCATAGCATTCATACACTCGCCCTTGGTGACAACACTTCATTCCAGAGTGCTTGCTGTTGTCAACGAAGGTGTGAAAATACTGCCCACAAGTCCTTGCGCATGACGTGAAACTGATTTATTGGATGGCACTGTGGAAACGATCACCCAAAATACATATAAGGGGCTTAATACAGTTATACAGCTGTATACGCTACTGGTTGGACAGTGTGTGTGTATATATATATATATATATATATATATATATATATATTTTTTAAACTGTCCAACCAGTACAACATGTCCTGTTCTCTTCATATATATTTATACATACTGTCCAACCAGTACAACATGTCCTGTTCTCTTTATATATATTTATACATACTGTCCAACCAGTACAACATGTCCTGTTCTCTTTATATATATTTATACTGTCCAACCAGTACAACATGTCCTGTTCTCTTTATATATATTTATAATGTCCAACCAGTACTACATGTCCTGTTCTGTAGACATGGTTGTTGTTTATTTATTCACGTTGAACCCGTCCAATATGACAGTCAGTTGTAATAAACCTTTTGTCAGAAAACTTGTTTAATTTGTTATGAATCTATTTTGGTGTTTCCCGTAACTTTTGTAATTTTACATTTTTTAAAACAAGTTCAAAACTTCTCAAAATTAATAATCAATATTGCCATAATCACATTTTGTCAATATCGTGCAATCCTAATCATATCGCCACTTAAAAGCTGCTCCACTCAAAGTTCCTCTCAACCATGACGATCACACAACACACAGTTTCCTTTTTGTCCTTTTGCTAATATCTTGAGGTTATCATTTCATCATTCTGGTTTGCCATGCACGAAATTGTCTTTGATGGCTTGTTTTGCAGTTGCTATTAATGTAACTTTATCAGTAGTAGACTTATAAATATGAATTACTGACATAAGGTGTGTTAATGGATTAGAACTCAGCAGCTCAAAAGCACACTGCCTGGGAGCATTATGGTGAAACAAGGATAATTCAGAGGTTTTAAAAGCAGCAAACACTGTGAAATTACAATAATGGGGATGCATAATATTATTGGGCCTTACTATGTAGCTAGCTATGGAACCGTGGAGTTGAGTAAATATCCATAATAGGGCTTAGGAAAACATTGACTTGATTTGTTAAGAGAGACCTTGCTTTTCATATTTAAAATGAGAAGAAATAATGAGCAGAAATTATGGTGTAAAACCTCCGTTGCCTTTGTACAATCATGTACTTTACATCTGTCAACACAATTGTTATTTTGGCATTTTTCCAAATGCAGACATGCTGGTTTTCAAGATGTTTGCCAAAGGGAGAAAAGACAAAACATGAGCGATTGTGTACAAGCTGCAACCAGCGTTAACCTTTGCACACAGTGACAAAGTGATGTGACAAGTGAACTGTACCGACCCCGTTTCTTCGAGTGGGATGCTTCTTTAATATGTTCTCTGGGGAGACAATATGTGTGTGCTACCACAAAAGTTGCTGTGTTTCTCCTTGTAAGTGGTATTTATGATTAATGACATTGCTTTTCTCAACCATTTGTGGATGGTACATGCATGTGAGCGTTTTCACAATCAACTCACTACAGGAATTAAGGACAAAAGGACAAATGAAGGATGCAATTTCTTGTTTTTTTATGTCAAAGATATTTAGTTGCACAATTAAGTTGTCTTCAGATTGATTGGCTTCCCTTGCATGGCAACTGAAATCCAGCAATATCACGAGATTATGCGGCAACAGTGGGATCACATAGCAGATGCAAATGCAACTCGTCAGGCTTGAAGCGATGCATTTGTGTCTGAAGTAGCTTAACCGATTGGTCAGCGTCCAGTGAGGAGCACCTGCCACTTATGGGTGTGTGTGTGTGACGGTGTGTGTTCAAAACAACAATGGCAGACGTGACAGACAATGGGTTTAAGAGCCTGTCAGGTGTTTCTTGAGAGAGCCTGGCCTTTTCCAAACAGTTTCCAATGAAGGCTTCTCCGATGGTTCTGTGTTAACAAACCAACTGGCGTGCCAGGTTATGATTTGGCAGAAGTGGCATTTTCTTTTCTGATGATGATGATTATTTGCTCAATTCTTAATGAAATGATTCAATAAAACCAGCTTAGCTATCTAATGCTAGATGGCTGATTACTGGACATTTGTCTTTGATAAAATCGACTGTTTACCATGACATTATAACTTAGAGAACAAAAATAATTTACAAATTGTGTTACAGTTCATTGTTTTCTAGATCTGAATTATATTGTTTTATGGTGTCTTGTAAACAAATGCAGGGAGCCAACTGTAACAGAGGAGTTAGCCTACTTCTCTTGCATTAGTCAGAACAAAACAAAACAAATTAACATAAGTGCAGCTCCTCCGCTGCATTTAATCAAATTCCAGTGAGGCGGTGTCCTGAAAACAACCTTTACCCAGCTCACTTTTCTGTCTCAGTCTGCTCTTGTTTCCATGGAAGTCTTCTTTGGTCTGTTTTTTTTTGTACTAGTCACATGTTGCCTACACAGTATATAAACTGCATTTGTTGTGATTATGATAATGTTAAAGCACTCATGTTATTGCATACAACTGTTGTTGCCCCATACTCAGAAGGGTTTAATTTTTTCCACATAACTCATCTCTGAAAATCAAAAATTAGGTTATTTTTTAGTTATCTAGTGAGGGTTTACCTTGAGGAAATGTAGAGGGAAACATGGTGTACAAAGGAAGGTTTATACAGCAGAGTGGGATGTTTTGACATGCACCATCTTTAGTAGTTGGACACAGATAGTATGTATCCACAAAAGACGTGACACTGTTAAATGTCAAACTTAAACCACCGCAATGATGAATTGGCTAATTTATAATTATCAGGTAAAAATGTTTGATGCCTGAAGAGTGTCTGGACGACCTACTTTTGTTTGACTTACCTTCTCCATCTCTCCGCTCTTCCTTTTTCGTGCTGAGCGGGTGATTTTGACAGTGACGGCGTTCTCCTCTCCCTGGCGCCGCAGAGCCATGCGGTTCGGCTGCAGAGGGCTGAAGGAGATCTCCAGCTCCGGACGGGGGAAGCGGCTCGTCCTGCCGTTCTCTGTGGAAATCTCAGAGGATTCTAGCACTGTAGGATAGCCAGCTGAGCTCTGTGGGAACACACATGATTGACGTGAAGGTCATTTCATGGTCACTCAAGTGAGACGTGTGTCTAGATCTGAGGATACAGGCAGGTCTGTCGGTTATTACAACGTGCTGAGGTCAGCTGCCACAAAGTATCCCCACAGGTTGCTGAGCGAGATGGCATCCAAAAGGTTTCAGGCTGGCAAAATGTGGACCGACCACTGGGGCTGCAAAATTTATCTTTTTTTTGTCCTCTTTGAATTATCAACTGGCTCAATATACCGTATTTTCCGGACTATAAGTTACACTTTTTCCCCATAGTTTGGCTGGTCCTGCGGCTTATTGTCAGAAAGAAAGCTGATTGCTGGCTGAAAGCAAGATGGCCAGAGATGGAGGAATGAGTCCACAGGTGAGCTTGAACAATATGCTGCCGGTTACGTCTCCACGCCCTGGTAGTTGTTCTGTGTGCTATTCTATAGTTGAATAACTGTTACGTTAACATGCAGGACACCTACTGTATTTAGCCTGCTCTGTGTGCTGTATAGTTGAAAAACTGTTATTTTAATTCCAAAGGCCAAGGTAACTTTATCAGGATGCATTGTATCCTGATCCATGAAATAACTGGCCTTTAAAAATAAAGATCTGCCTGCCTCTATGGGAATTTAACATAGGGGGGTGTATATTTATGCCCCCTGTATTAAAAGGAAAAACATTTTTTTATGTATGATACATTATTCATTCACAAAGGAAATTGGTGTCCATAAAGGTTGGATTTTTCTCATTTTTTAACTAAGGCATTAAGATCAATTTCCAAAAGATCCTCTTTTTAATCAACTTGGGTTCAAGCCTGGGTTCCTATACTCATGAGCAGCGCTGTATAAGAGGCCGCACACCTCTGGAGCAACTATGGGTTAAATGTGTTGCTCAGGATGGGTAAACACCAAAAGGCATGTGTTATATCTACTGCCCCATCACCACCACCACATTCAATTCAATATTTAATGGAAAATGGTTTTCTTTTGTTTTAAACAAGCAAGTTTGTTGTACTTGAGCAGAACACTGAAAGCAGCAGAAATGCAGAATTGAGCACACTTTATAACATACAGTGGCGAGAATAAGTTTACCCCCCCCCATTGATCTAAATGTCTTAATTCAAAGAATTAAAAAAATAAAAATGTGCCTGCCTCTATGGGAATTAAACATAGGGGGTGTATACTTAAGCCCACTTATTTTAAGGAAGAACACGTATTTATTCACGATACATTATTCATTCACAAAGAAAAAACTGGTGTCCTTAAAGGTTGGATTTTCCAAAATTCTTTGAATTAAGGCATTAAGATCAATTTCCAAAAGATGTTTTTTTTTTTTAATTCTTCTTTTTAATCAACTTTAGCCTGGGGGTAACTTATTCTCGCCATGTTATCTATTTACAGTAGATGCTCCTCATATCTGGAATAAACTCCCAGAAACCTGCAGGTCTGCTGCTACTCTCAGTTCTTTTAAATCAATGCTGAAGACCTTTCTTTTTGATGTTGCCTTCCTGTAAATGATGTTCATTTCTTTCATGTTTAATATCTTATACTGCACTGTAACTTTTAATCTTGTGTTTTATCTGTTTTTATTTTGAACTGTTTCTTCTGTGTTTTATCGGTTTTATTTTCTTTTAACTGTTTTTTTTTTAAACTGATTTTGTGTTAAAGCACTTTGAATTGCCCAGTTGCTGAAATGTGCTCTACAAATAGACGATATTATCGGCCCGCCGATAATATCGTCTGCCAAAATAAATGCCGATGCAGATAGATCGGAAAATGCCTAATATCGGCCGATATCGGCCCGCCGATAATATCGTCGGCCATTATAAATGCCGATACAGATAGATCGGAAAATGCCTAATATTGGCCGATATTGGCCCGCCGATAATATCATCGGCCATTATAAATGCCGATGCAGATAGATCGGAAAATGCCCAATATCGGCCGATAATATCGGCCCGCCGATAATATCGGCCCGCCGATAATATCGTCTGCCAAAATAAATGCCGATGCAGATAGATCGGAAAATGCCCAATATCGGCCGATATCGGCCCACCGATAATATCGTCTGCCATTATAAATGCCAATGCGGATAGATCGGAAAATGCCTAATAGCGGCCGATAATATCAGCTCGCCGATAATATCGTCGGCCATTATAAATGCCGATGCAGATAGATCGGAAAATGCCTAATATCGGCCGATAATATCGGCCAATAATATCGGCCCGCCGATAATATCGTCTGCCAAAATAAATGCCGATGCAGATAGATCGGAAAATGCCCAATATCGGCCGATAATATCGGCCCGCCAATATATTGGTCGGGCTCTACTTCTAATCCAATGTCATGTGTTAAAATATGTCTGCAAAGTTGACCCATGAATTCATGTCACGTCATTGAGGTTACCTGGCTGCTGACGGACGCTCTGGTATCCCTCCGTCCTCCGGACTTCCTGTTAATGGTTTCACTTTGGGGATTCCCAACCAATGTAGCAGGGCTCGCATCGCCTTTAGTCTGTCATAGGCCGGAAAAAGATATTCAAAGTATGTATAACATCCAAATTATGTCAACACATTCAATGCTTTCATGGTCATTTCAATATTACGTTCAGCCTACAATAACTGTTGCCGTGGCATCGGCGTAGATGCGTGTTTTTAAACAATTGCCAATCAGTAACTTGTTGTCCAAGAGTTAAAACTTAAAGCTGGATATGACAATTTGTTTTTTTTTAAACCCCGTATTGTCTTCCCGTCACTATTTTTCAACGTTATTGCTCCCCCCCCCACATTTTTGTCACTTGTTAAATTTTTTTTTAAAATGTTTTTGGTGTTTTTTTCCAAAGTTTTTGGATATTTTTAATGTTGATATTTCCAGCGCTTATTTTGACGGCCCATTTTTTTGTGACATTATTTTTTTTTAACTGAAAACGGGTCAATTTAACCCAAGGACAACACGAGGGTTAAATAAAAAACAAAACTTATCAAACAAGATGATAGTTCTTTTAGTCTTACCACGTTATCATACACCTAACCATGGTTGATAAACAGTGACCTATTGGCCAAATGTAAAATCAACGTTTTCAACCCCCAGCGTCACACGCTGGTTGCCAATGACATGGCTCCTTTAATAAATGCTAAGTATGTCCACAGCTGCTATGGGTCATTCACTGACAAAGCTCTACAGATAACATAAGTGCCTCCTCTGTTTCTCACATACAGATGATGTTAAATCCTGCAGACGGGGTGTCAAAAACAGTTTAACACTAGCAATGTCTGCTGCTGCAGTTCAAGAGTTCAAGAGCTATCGCGCATGCTCATAGGTTACTGCAGGCTCCACTGTGGTGTCAGGTTACAGCCTGATTCTACATGGTCATTACTGAGGACATAACGAATCGTTTTTTTGGTGGAAAAAATACCTTTTAGAATATTGGATTGTATGAGTTCAACAATCGACTAGTGTGGACTTCACTGGAAAACAGGAAATAAACAGATGTGATTCCTCAGAAGGAATCACTGCACATGGGTAGGCACTTTTAATGACGTTGTGAACATGTTTAGAGGCTAAAAACACATTTAAAACTTGCCCTGTTTGAAGCGTGTTGGGTGCTAACGCTAGCAGGAGGGTAACGCGGTGTAGGCAGCACCGATTGGTTTCATTTTTCTTTCTACTAACAACACTAAAAATCTCCAAACAACAGAGCTACGTGCTGAAATCGACCAGAATTCTCCTTTAAGCAGCGGTGGTTAAAGGATATTAAAAAGATATTTTGGGTGGAGCTTCACCTGTGTGACTGTGCCCCCCTGTTGGGCTGTTGTGGCCTTGAGCTCTTCCTTCAGTTGTAGGATCTCCGCCTCTCTTTCAGACAGAGCGGCACGCAGCTCTGCCTCGCCAACACCACCATCACCACTCTGTAACAGGAAGTTCATGGACACTGAGGAGGTTTCATGTGCATGCAGAGATATGTTTTGCACTAAAATAAATGTTATCCAGAACTTAGAACCATAACTTCAATGGGAAAATGTATAATCTTAACTTAAACAACCATGGAGGACATGGAGTGTATTTTCTAGTCTTAATGACTACTCAAAGCGCTTTAACATAGAACAGGAACCACTCGCACACATCCATACACTGGTGGCCGAGGTTGCCATACAGGGTGCAACTTGCTCGACACACACACACACACGGAGACACACACACGCAGAGAGAGAGACACACACACAGAGAGAGAGAGAGACACACACACAGAGAGAGAGAGAGACACACACACACAGAGAGAGAGAGAGACACACACACACAGAGAGAGAGAGAGACACACACACACAGAGAGACACACACACACAGAGAGACACACACACACAGAGAGAGACACACGGAGACACACACACACACAGAGAGACACAGAGACAGAGACACACACACACAGAGACACACACACACAGAGAGACACAGAGACACACACACAGAGAGACACAGAGACACACACACACAGAGAGACACAGAGACACACACACACAGAGAGACACAGAGACACACACACACAGACGCGCACACACACACACACACACACACACACACACACACACACACACACACACACACACACACACACA
The DNA here is from genome assembly GCA_013375575.1 of Percina caprodes. Classification (NCBI taxonomy): domain Eukaryota; kingdom Metazoa; phylum Chordata; class Actinopteri; order Perciformes; family Percidae; genus Percina; species Percina caprodes. The sequence continues at coordinate 191,825 of JABXJD010000130.1, forward strand.
CACACACACACACACACACACACACACACACACACACACACACACACACACACACACACACACACACACACACACACACACACACACACACACACACACACACACACACACACACACACACACACACACACACACACACACACACACACACACACACACGGTGCAGCATTGAGAGCAATTCTGGTGTCAGAACCCTTCGACATGGGACAGCTGAGCCACAGAATCTCAAAGGATTGTTTTTGGATTAGGAAGCAGGCCACATAACTGTTTACCAGTAAACATCAACAAAAGTAAAATACATTTTCATTTCAAAACTATGTAGTCAGCATAAAAAAAAAAATTTAAAAAAGGATTTGCTCAAATATGACTTGCATCTGCATCTTTTCAGCAAATATGGCCTTAAAGGAAAGACACTAGTTAGTCGTTTACACTTCCAATAGACATATACAATATACAAACACATAGAAATCAAATATTGCTTTCCTATACAAAGCTGGGGTTGCAATTTATGATGGAATATAGATATCATATTCAGGGATAAATAAAGTTAGAGAACATTTTGACGAGCACTGAACCATGGAAACCTAAGGTATAACAGCATGGCAAATGGCAAATGTACAAGACATCACAGTCAATGGAAAACTCTAGAAAGATTGTGCTGTATGTGAATCCAGTGATGAAACTGTTCCAAATGCACCGTGACTCTGGTCCCTAGCTCTCATCTCACCCTGAAAACCTGACATGCATTAGCTTTGACAGACAGCAGTGTTGTCCTGGAGCAGAACATAGTGTTTGCACGGATCGACATATGGATAAAATGAATGGAAACGAAACAAGAAATATCTTTTAAATGTATGAACAAACCACTCCACTGTAGTTGCTATCAAACTTCAAAAGGTTTCCAACGTTAACCCTCCTCCGATGTGCTCATGGCCAACACTGGATGCTTTTCATTGCACTATTCCTTCTGGCCTTGAACAATATAATGGATAATATGGAGTTACAAATCTAAAGATCTGGTATTTTTAGCTGAGCTACACAGACAATATTTGGTTAAACCAGATTGGTGATGCTGTTTTGTCCTCATTGTCCTCAGGCCTGCATGATTAATCGTTATAAAATCGCGATCTCGATTTACCCTGTTCACGATTTAATGTTTAAATAATTTTTTTTATGGCTTTGATTCTCTTAATTTTACGAGCCGACTGCATCACAAACACTAATACTTTCTTCTTTGGGTTTTAAACAGATTATATAAGGTGTTAATAATAGGTGTTCTTCTCTTCATTGAAGCCTCTATATTTACAGGCTTATGGGGATTGCTATAGGTGCCAATTTGTATTGTCATGGTTCATGTGTGCAATGAACATTACACATTGTGAGGAAAAAAAAAAATCATGGTAGAGAATCATATCAATTCTAGGTAAAAGAAATAAATAAATCAATAAATAAATCGTGATTCATATTTTCCCCCGAATCGTGCAGGCCTAGTTCTCAGTGCCGTTAGCTGGAAATAAATGTAGCCAAATGTGACTGTCGAGTGACTGCATCAGACTCTGTTTTAAAAAAAATAGTCTTTTTAAATGATAGCTAGCCATCCAACCGCCCCCCTTATTGCTTTCAATAATCCTTGTATGATTAGCAGCTTGGATATTTTACTGCTCTGTCACACGGATCGAGTTTCCTTCATATTATTTGTGTTTTTTTAGATACAAAGAGACGCCTGCATTACATTAGCTGCAACTCTCTCCCAAATGTTTTAATCAATACAGCTCTGCCAAGCATCAATTTGATTTGGAGAATCATTACAGCCTGCTCTTCACACTGTCTTCTGTAGTTTTCCTGGGGAGGCTGTCTTGTCGCATTGAAATAAATTATGTTATTTCGAAAAACCAAACAAAAGCTCAGTGAGGACAAAATGTGAGAGAGCAAAGTGAAAAAAACACTGAAATGTAACACGTGGAACAGAGATACATCGCCATGTCAATGCGGATTCACTTACCAAACCTCCTGTGATTTACCAGAGAAGGAAAGAAAAAAATAGAACGAGTCAAATTAGTGGCCCAAAGCTTGCAGCAGTGTGACAAAACTGGAAGTACACTCCTCTGGAGTTTAAGATTACAAAAACGTCCTATTCATAAAAAATGTAGATAAAAAAAAGAAGTCATATTTCATATTTATCTACAGTGTTAAAAAAAATCACTTAAATGCTGTAAACTGCTCCCTCCATTCTAACATAACTTCTATCTAAAGGGTAAATCAACAAAAAAGGATGATTTCAATGATTTCACAGCAGGTGTTTTGCCTTGACGGATGATGGGAATGAATTTCTCTGACATCATTGATTGAGTGTGTAGAGTGGTGAAACACACTAGGATGCCTTACACAGAGGAGAACTGCTACTTTTTTGTTTCTTGTTTGTCTTTTTAGGTGTTATTTAAGGTTAATTAATCCAATAAAAGCCTCAGGACCTTATACACCAGAGTGTGACAGTAATCCTCCTTCCTCTTGCTGCTTTTTTAAGTTCTTACAGTTTTCATCGTCAGTGTTGTGGCCCATGTTTCTGTCATCTTTATGTTATACTGACCTCTTGTGGTGGCTGTAAGTTACTTTGGCGAAGCTGCAGGATAACTTTGTCTTTCTCTGCTTGGCTCGAGAGAAGCTTCTGTAGCTGGACCTCCAAAGCTGCTACCAGAGTGTCTCTCTCCTTCCTCCACTTCTCCATGATCTGCTCTTTCTCAGCCAGCTGGGATGACAAGGACTCCTGACAAAGAGGGAAATGTACACACAAAAAAAGACATAGAGAAAGAAAAACTATTATAAGCATTAGAAAATTAAAGAATATCAATTAAAATGTTTTTTCCCTCTGATTCTGAAATGTCCACTAAACAGCTTCTCAGGCTCAGCTTTATAGTGTCCGACTTGGTTCAACTGTTATCAGTCTTTACAGGACCTTTTGGATTAATTTGAACACTAGCAGGGCCGGCGTGTGCGTGGTGTGTGTGTGTGTGTGTGTGTGTGTGTGTGTGTGGAAGAGCGACTAAGAGAGTGACAGTGATTGATTTTGAAGCGATAACCGACTGTAGAGGCATAGTGGGAGAAACAAAGTGTCTCCCCTGTGCTTTCTGACCACGGTGGGAAATCTGTAAAGGGAAAAGTTAACTCTCTCCTTTAATGTTTATGGAGAAGGCATTGCCAGACTGTCTTCCACCGCGCTGCAGAGGAAGGTCTGGCTAGTCATGTATACGGACAGATAGTCTAGCTAGCTGTCTGGATTTACCCTGCAGAGATCTGAGGACCAGGTAACCAGAGTCCTCAGAAATCCACCGGAGTTTAAAATTCCAACACAAAGAAAGCTGAAGGTAACAGATATCGAGGCTATAAAAATGACATCCATCAATCTCAGAAGTAGAACATCGTGGATATAGACTATGAGAAAGAGAGTGAGTAGGGGGAAATGCAGCGCTACCAAGCCACACTGACCCTTCCTTCCTTCCTTCCTTCAACACAGAAGCATTAACTGGTCTTTAATGTGTTTGCATAACACACTCTCCCTACCAGCTGGCTCTGCTGTCGAGTGTGGCGCTCTCTGTCGTCAGCAAACTTCCTCATTTCCTGGTTCCTCTTGTCCTCCGCTTCTTTAGCTTGGCCAATCAGGGACAGCTTCTCCTCCAGCCACTTTTTACGTTCGGCCTGGTGTTTCTCTGCACACAGCTGTACACAACAGGGTGGTTTTTGTAATGAGGATGTCTGTATTAAGTACCTGAAACATGTTTTTAATGAAATGCAACAACAAGGGTGGTGCCTACAACTGCCTTGCTGTAGGCAGAAATATAAGACAAGCTACTCTGAGCTGACAATACACATCAGTCCTACTACTAAAACCTCAGGACATGTATATGTGACCAGGGTAATTTGTTAGTTTACTTCAATTAAAAAAAAAAAAATGGTCTCTGCACTAAACATTTTTCAGTCTTTTATTGGAGGATCTGCATGAAGGAGAGATGTATTGTGACAACTCTGTGGATGATTGACAATCCTCAGAGACACATTAGTTCATATTTCTAACCACAAATATCTATTAATAGTCAGTGTTCCTACGGGAAGGTTATATTTTTAATGTTTCCGTCATTCAAGTTGCATTTGAGAACATTTCTAGTCTTTTTTTTTTTTAACAATTTTTGAACATCACTTCCCCTCATTACCTTCAAGCTTTCCTGTGCCTGGGCAGTTTCCTGCTTGGCCAGTTTGAGGTCATCCGATGGGCTGTCAACGAAGGAGTGTGTCTCGTTTCCACGGCGGTCCTGCTTCAACAACATCCCTTTCAGTTTCTCCACTTCTGAAATGGTTGAAACCAGGGAACAAAACACTGAAGGAAACTGTTTCAACAAAATGCATTTGTACATTCAAAGAGACAAAACTAAGTAATTTTAGTATAACTTTAATATTCACTAATCAAGTGGCCAGGTTGTTGTTATAGATTTAAGTGACAGACTACATCTTCTTACTTTTATTTTTTTTATTTTTTTAGATCCTTACCGCTGGAGAGCTCCTGGATAACGTTAAATTTCTCCCCCAAGACCTGCTCCATCTGGTCCTGCGTCTCTTCCTGCTCCGTCAGAGCCAAACGCATGGCCTCTATCACACGCTCTTTGGCTTCAAGGTCTACGAATCAATGCACACAGGCACACGAACAGTACAGGTTTACACGCAGGAAGCCAGATTCAACCTAAAAAGTACATATGTTGATCCCCTGAAGGAGGTGCTTTTCATAAAACAGGTCAAAGGTCAGCCACAGAGCGTGTTTACAGTTTTACCCAAAGACCCTTAACCGAAAAGCCGCTCGAGATTCCTTTGGACACAGGACATACCGTACCTGAAGACTTGTAACGATGAAGGCTGTGACAAGTTCTCACACGTGAGGATTTGCTGCTTTTCCATTTTATCTGATCATAAATTGAATATTGTTTGCAAGCAATCTGAATACGTCATCATTCGGCTCTGGAAACTTGTGATGGGACTAACAGATCAGTTTGACAATAACCATCAGTTGCAGCCCTAAAAAAAAAGGACTGGCCATGATGATTTCAAAGGCAGATCTCCTTCCACAAACATGACAAAAATGCTTTTCCTCGAGTGAAGCACGTACAAAGACACACATCGTTTACCTATGCAGGCCTTCTGGTAGCGCGTCTGGTCAGACTTGGCGTCAGACGATTGTTCCTAGAGGAGAGAAGTAGGAGATGAGGAAACGATTTGAGCATGAAGATGGCAAAGCAATATTTCAGTATAGAACCAGCCAAAGGGAAATCTGTCTGATTGTGTAATGGCACTAGACCGGGTAAGCCCCGCCCAGTCTGCCGGTGATTTGATTGCGCCCTGCAGCTCGATCTGGAAACCTACACGTTTACTTCTCCTGCTTTAGTTCACAATTTTGCAGGAACCAATCACAAACTGGCTGATCCACCTGGCAAGTTATTGGTGGGTTTAACACGATGCCGATAGAGAAGCGACAAAGCAGCTTCTTGTTTACATTTAACATGGCGGCCACCAAAGCGCAGCAACCCGTTGATGCTGCTGTCGCTTCTACATCACCCAGATCGTTTGTCTCATTGGTTGAAGGACTATCCAATTGCGTACAGAGTCATTTGAACGATGCCCGTTGGTCATGCCTCTTGTGCAGAGAAAATACTCCCCAGATACTCAGGTGATACACAGACTATACTGGCGCACCAAGAGGAAGAGGTCAATGCTCTTTTAGGGAAAAGATGGTTAAAGCCTCCAGAGATTTGCAGGGTTTTCATGCATTAACACATTTTTGGCGCTATCTGCCAGCTGCCTGTCGCCTGACCACAAAAAAAAGAAGAAAAAAAAACGTCTCTGTAGACAGCCCAAGGTCCACAAACGGCAACAAGAATAAACGGCACTATGAAACAAACACAGTGTTTCAGCCTCTAACCGCCAAAAAGGAGTTGGTTGAGCCATCACAGCAGCAGCGTAAGTTACTACCACAATGCACGTTCATGACTCAACCAACTCCTTCTGGTCGGTTACAGGCTGGAAGACTGGTTTGTGTAGGTTTTCTGGTGCAGGTTGGCGCAGTTTGTTGCCGTTTGTGGAGCCTGGGCTGTCTACAGAGACCGCATTGTTTTACAGTGTGTTCAGGGGACAGGCAGCTAGAGGATAGTGGTGAGATGTTGGCTGTATGTGACAAAAAAAAATGTGTAGCCTAAAAAGCACGTGACATAGCTTAAAAGCACCTTTAAAAGCCATTTACCAAATTGTTGAACGAGCAGAACATGAACTTGAATATGAGAGCTAATCTCAGTTTTATCTCCAGAGTAAGCCTGTACCAGACTCTCCCGGTGATAATTAAAAAATTATATCTTTAAGCAGTTTTGTTAATTGGGGTTTAAGTTACTCAAGCATAATTTACATTTTTGGGTTACACTTTACTTGAAGGTATCTATATAAAAGTGACATGACACTGTCATGAACGTGCCATAAACATTTCAAACAAAAAAACGCTTCTTTTAGTAAGCCTCATTTGGTTTTGTCATGACAAGTTAGAGTTAGGGTTCAAGTGTTATGACTGTCATGTCAATCTTATGTAGATACCTTCAAGTAAAGTGGTACCCATTTTTGTTCCTCAAATTGACAGAAATCACAGGTAAATGCATATTTTTCTGTCAAATAAGGTAACAGACTAATTACCTTCACTGAACGCAAACCGATCATGCACCCTGGGTTTGGCAAATGGAAAAGTGAAAGACCGCCAGACTATCTTACCACTTTGAGTTGCTGAATAGCTCTGTCTCTGTTGGCAACGTCAGACTGAAGCTGCTTCTTGACTTTTTCCGCGTCAGCCAGCTTCTGCCTCAAAGCCTTTTCTTCTTCCCTCATGGCTGAGATCTATAGTAATCAAAAAAGTTGGAAGCTTAAAGTTGGATTTAAGCTGTCTGCTGTTTGTATCCAAATAGTAAAGCTTCTCTGAATTTAACTTTCTAAAACTGAACAATAGAGGTGTGACGAGACTTTAACACAAGTTAAAGACAACTTCAATTAAGAAAAATAACTGGAAAAAAGTCTTTACTGCAAAAAACAAGGTTGCATGGTAACCAAGTGTTTCATTGCAGCAGTAAACAAGGAGGTGGGCTGCTCTTGTATTGATTTATGAACATTTTGAGGCGAGTGGAGAACATTTCTCTTTGTTTAATATCATTAAAAGTAAAGTTAGGTTTTGCTTTCTGCTTCCGACTCATTTAAAAAAAAAAAAAAGAGAATTGTTGAATTGGGTGATTATTCAAACGAAATGCTTCATCTCAAGGGTTTATCCTCCTAAGAATAAATTTCAATAAGACCAACCAGACCAGACACCGTCTACTGGCTGCTGCTCTGCACTTGTGACCAATATCGTGAGACGATTGAGGAAATCTCGTCACACCTCTACTGAACAATGTTCTTCTTCTGGACACTAGAATATTTTCAAGCATGCACGAAAATATTTACGATGTCACCTTTAAAAAGAAAAGTGGAAACTAAAGATGCTGATGGAAATTTAGACACTACTTTCAGAAGCTAAAAAACAAAAATATCTATGCAAAATCAACTAGGGCTGCACAATATGAAGGAAAATATACGTTAACGTTATTAAAAATTGTGATATTTCTTGTGATAAATAAAGCGATATTAAAGTGTACTCAGTTTTGCATTTCTGCTTTCAGTATTCTGCTAAAATACAGCACATTGCTGACGGAATTTAAAACAAATGAAAATAAATGAGTATTGCACTTTGAATTTGAAGTATTTTACTTTGAGAATTTTCATTTCATGCAATTTTATACCCCTACTCTTCCTCGTTCCTTCCACTATACGTCAGGTAAAATATGAACTTTTTATGCTAAACCAGTGATTCCCAACCAGGGGTACATGCACCCCATGGGGTACTTCTGCTGTTGCCAGCGGGTGTACTTGGAAAAATGGTGTAGTAGCTCAACTAATTTGAAAAAAATATAAATATTTTTCTGGAAGGCTTTTTCCGTTTATTTGAAGGTGACAGTAGACAGAATAGACAGAAATGGGGGCTGGAGCCAGGAGAATAAGTGTTTCCAACATGTGAGCTGTGTAACGCCCAAAACACCCTTCCCTCAACTGTGATATCATTTGATTAACTAAAGCTAATGTGAAAGGGAGACGTTTATCATTGCCTCGAGGGTTTTCCAGACTACTGGTAGAGGATGAATCCAGGCAGGTAGATGGATTTGGATGCCAGCGACCAGACTTTTGACGGAAGAAGGATGCATTTTTCAAATCTCAAAAGCAGTGTTTTATAAAGCACTAATACATGATATATTAATGAAGTAGCACAAAATGGAATAAGACCAAGCTGAGTCATATGTTTTGAATGCAGATTTTGCCAGACGACCCCGCCATCCACTTTTGCTAGTTTAACAGCAGTAAAAGGGGTCAGAAAGTGTGCTAGCAGATCAAATCATAATACCATTACACATTGTAATATTTTAATTTTGCATGTTTGTGTGCTGCTGCGCTTCCTGTGTGTGTGTGTGTGTGTGTGTGTGTGTGTGTGTGTGTGTGTGCGACATACCTAGGAGCATTTCACTAATGTGCCGTTAACATAAATATGAAATGCCGAGTTATTGACATTAGACCAGGTTTTTTGTTGGCCAATGGTGCGATCACTTTCTGCTGCTTCAAAATAGCAATATACCCAGAATGCACCTGAACACACCTCCCTGTAAGACCAGCACACCCTTGGGCGCACAGATGGGCGCAGGTGCATTTGCTATTTAAACAATGTGGGCGCTGGACGGGAAGTTGACAAACGCGTCGGTCTCATACTAGCAAAGACACTTGTGTTGGGATTTGCGCTGCAACAGAAGCAAGATAGGGCCCTTTGTGTAGGTTTAAAAATCATGATGTGTACCTCTTTCTGGACCTGCTGGACCTGCTTCTTATAGTCGGCTAGTTTCTCTCTGAGGTCTGACGTGTCGTCTTCTTTTCTCTGAAGGTCAAGGCTAAGGCTCTTGACAGTGTCCAAGTCCCGCATGGCATTTTCTTTTAGTCTGGGAAAATGAGACAAGATAACAATGAACTGCAACCAATTACTTAAAAAAGACAAGTGAGTACATTGTGGTCCAGGCTCCTCAGACTCTTTAATACAGTGGGTGGATGGAGGGACTCTCCCTGGACACCAAGGTACTTGGAGATGGAAGACAAGATAATACAGAGTTTTTCCACAATCACAGAGCAATTGTCTAGTACACAACCATAAGACAAGGTATTACAGAGAGACCGCATCTCACCATTTCTTAGTTTTCTCTGCAGCTCAGGGGGAATAGTCTGAGTCAGAGAAGGATAATGAATAACTCCATAACAGGATAACACACCTTTGTTTAGTTTTGTTTCAGAGAGACTGCTTTGTGAATAAATAGAGTCCATTATAATGGTATTTAGATATTAGACTTTGATTTAGCTGACAAAATGTTCCAATCAACTTTGATAAAGTAAAAACACAGTGAGAGGGTCAAAGTTTAAGATGAAAACAATGACAGCACCCAAAAACAAGTTTGGGTCTATTTTAATGTCCACAGTGCCATAGTTAGCATTGCTAAGTCTCTGTCCTGACAGGCCCTAAAGCAGGGCTTCTCAAAGGCCGGATCGAAGAGCAAGTCAATCCGGACCCAGCCCATACCTTGTGTAACGAATACAATACACTATAAACGTAATGTTGAATATACACAAAGAAAATCAAAAGAAAAAAGTAGCGATAGGTACCGCCACTGAATTCCATGCATCGGTACAGAAGTTGGGCAGGAAAATAGAATACCTTACTTAAATATATGTAGCTTAAAGCTTAAATGTGATTAAATGTTGATTTGTTAGTGCCAATCCTTCGGACCTCTGACCAGGAATAAACAATTTAAAATAAATGGGACCAACGTTTACAAAATGAACATGATGCTGTATTGAAGAAGACTTGAAACTAGCAATTGTGACCATAAACTCATTAAGAAAGTGTTTACTAAGGTAAGGAATCAAGCGAGGCTCATTTTGTCACAGACTTCTACAGAAACTTTTTGGAGCCAGTGGAGTCGCCCCCTGCTGGAGATGAATGCTCCCACCCAAACATGCAAAGGAATTGACCGGTTACCTGTTGATCTCCTCGGTTTTCTTCTCCAGCTCTGAGTCCTTCTGAGCGATGGCCTCATGCGCCACAGCCAGCAGCTCCCGGCGCCTTTCCACCTCCCTGTGCCGGGCCTCCTGGACCGCCTGGCTCTCCTCCTCCTCCCGCTGCTCCTGCGCCTTCTGCAGGCTCTTCTGCAGGGACGTCACCTGGGCCTCCTTCTCCAGCAGCTTTCTCTGCAGCTCCGCCAATCTCTCTGCGGACGCTTTTGTCGCCTCTGCTAGCTTCTCTTCCACATCTTTGTCCTCTTCTTTTCGCATCGTCTCCATCTCTGAAGGAGCTCGCTGAGCTTCCGCTTTACTGGCAGTTTCTGCCATGTTGGAAACCTTTGACTTCAGGGATGCAATCTCATTCTGGAGATCACAGTTCAACCTCTTGAGATCCTCTTCAGCAGCAGAGCTAGAGGAAAAGTCTAAACCTTTAAAGTTAGCGTCTTCTAGATTGGCTTTGAGCAGCTGTGCAGTTTGCTCCCGCGCACTGAGTTTTTGCTTTAGATCATCTAAAGCATCTTTTTGTTCACTCAGTTTGTGTTTTAAATCCTCCAGCTGCTGTTGTGACATCAGTTCTTGTTCTCGCAGCTTCTCATTGAGCTCTTGTTCCTGCTTTTCCGAGGCCTGTGACTGTTCCTCAAGTTTCGCTCTCAGCTGTTTTGCTTCTTCCTTGGAAGCACGTTCTCGGCATTCGAACTCGGACCGGAGGTCATCCAGCGGTTGCTGTGACGTCACTTCTTTGTCCTGAAGCTTCTTTTCCAGCTCTTCCACTTGCCGTTTTAAAGCTGCTTCTTGTTGATTCCACCTCTCGGTTAACCGCTCCAGCTGCTGGTCGGAGATCTGCTGCTTGAGTGCCAACAGTTCTTTTGCCTGTCCTAGCTCACGCTCCAGCTCCAGCATTTGCCTGCGCTGACTCTCACTTTTCTCCTCTTCCACAGCCAGGTTCTTCCTAAGCTCCGACACTTCCTCTCCCAGCCGATCACTGACACCGTCGGACAATGCTGCTGAAGTCTGCAGTTGCTGTTTCAGGCTTTGAACTTCCTGTGTCAGGGTGTGGATCTGCAAAGTCTTCTCCTGGAGCTCTTTGGAGTGATCGCCCAGTTGTGTCTGAGCAGTTTGAAGCTGGACTAACACTTCTTCCGCTCTCTCCGTCTTGCTGGACACCTGTGATCATTTCCATGGATATCACCTTCTTTAGTCATGTAGCACTCAGAACATTTAATAAAACATAAATAACCATTATTCCAAGACACATGCCCAACAACTTTCTGGCAGACAAAACTCAAAGCTTTTGTCAGACTGTGTGTGTGTGTGTGTGTGTGTGTGTGTGTGTGTGTGTGTGCGCCTATATAGCCATTTCTACATGTGACGTGACCTGCAGCACTCCACCGTTGTCTTAATACATCCATGCGCTCCAATTGAGGTCAACTGAGCTTTGTCGGTCAGAAAAACAGACAGATTCAGCAGCTGCATGGCCTATTTCTCTCCTAAATGTTTTCAGAAACACGTTTTGGTGAACTATTTCGTAAAATACGAGATCGTATTCAGAACGAGATGCCATTAGAAATTCGGGAGCAGCCAGACCCACGTGTTTGTGCGTTCGTCCAATCAGCTGCCATGTGCTGCATTCGTCGGGCTCATTCCACTCGCCATTGCCAGTAAGCGTTTTAACATAAGTGTTGATGGTGGGCACTACGGCAGTAAGTGGTTAGTGCACATTAGCTGTGTACTGACGAACTGTGCGACGCACACGTTCAGAACGTTCGGGATGTTTTTTCATGAACCGTACCATCACTAATAGATACATATTCATCGTTTCACAAATCATTGAAAATGTGCTGATAACTTTTTCAGGTTTGTTGGGTGATGGATTTACAGATTAATATCATACTGTGGCCTACCTGGCGCTCTGTGGCTTCCAGTCTGGAGGTCAGCTCTTGGACTTCATGTCGAAGTGCATCACCCTCCTGTTGCCGCTTTATTCTTTCCTCAACCAGCCGGCCCATCTCCTTCCTCTCCACCTCAAGAACAGCCCGAGCGTCCTCTTTGCCACTCCTCTCTAGACCAAGTGCAGCAACCATGTGTTCTCTGCTTTGCTTCTCTTCCAGATGGGCAGCAATGGCATCCTCCTTGGCTCTCCTCTCGGCATCAAGGGCTGCCATTGCTTTCTCTTTGCTTTCTCTTTCTTCTTTAAGGGATGCTAGCAACTCCTCTTTGCTTTGCTTAAGCTCTCCGAGTGTGGCAAGGGCCTCCTCCCTCGCTTTCCTCTCCTCATCTAAGGACGTGAGTGCCTCCTCTCTTCCCATAGTCTGGTACTCCAAAGCAGCAAGGGCATCTTCTCTGCCTCTCTTCTCGTTCTCAAGGGCCACCAACGCCTCCTACGTGATAGAAGTGACCGTTAATTTCTATTTCAATGTTTAAACAGCTTTAAAAAAAAAAAAAAAAACTTAAGGGTGTGGGGGTTAGGGTTAGAGTGTCACTAAAACCAGCGATTAACAAGTCTTGCTGGTGATAAACGCTTTATTCATTTGGTCATTCATGGTTTGTGGTAATTTCTTCTTTTCCTGGTAACACCAGTGACTGCAAAATTCTGTCCATTTAGACCTGGGGTAGACATGCAGGGCGGCCAGTGACAGCCTGCTAGAAACGAGAACAGGTCATTGGTTTACATACATGTAGCTGCACAAACTTTGCAGTTAGCCATGGTTACATACATTGATACACAATTAATCTGACACTAATCGACATTGCAATGCCAATTAACACACAGAACATTGACTCACATCGGCAGAACTAGAGTCAATGTTTAATGGTTAGCATTATGGTCAATGTTTAATACAGAAAGTTTTATCTTCAGCACCAGATCAGAAAACATTTTCAGCAATGCATCAGATTGTTCCAAATAGAAAATGCTGCAGCTTAAACTGTATTTCACACTATGATGGTTATCAACAATCTGCATTCATTGTATCTGTTACTCTATCACGGACAATGTTTTTATCATGATTTCTATTGCACTTCACTAATAGTATTATTGTACAAATTCGCTACAACACTAATAGTAGTTACTAGGGGTGGATTATCTTTAACAATTAGATTCTGATTTTTATTTAGTATTTTACTATAACTTTGAATGCACCATAAGGCTGGCAAGGCTGAGTCCGTGTTGTTTTTCAGACAATGGCAGCTACAGACTGTTGTTGGAATCCTTTCCAGTGAAATACAGACAAATGTCTACACCGTTTAGCTGTCAGCATTTTAACCGTGTTTATCCAGATGTTAGCTAACATTAGGCTAACGTTATCTGCAGCAAAGTGTGGTGTTTAATAGCGTTAACATGATGGTGGTGATGTTTTAGTTGCCACTACCGTCTGTTTCTTAGCATTAGAGAGAAGCGCAGAAGGCATTTCAGAGGCACTAAAATCTGCGTTGCTATTCTGTCCGGTCGTCGGTTGTTAAGGCACCGGTGTCGTATTAGCATTCACACTGAACTAACATTGTGTTGTATCCATATCACAAAATATGTTTTTTCTGTGAAGGAGACCACAGTAGGTTTTTAAAACTTCAGTCTATGGGAAATTGTACATTCACCCCCAAAAAAAAAAAAAAAGAGATTAAAACTTCGGATCTACAAGAGTCACCTGGATGCCATTTCCCCATTCAAACTGGTGATTTCCGCCGAAAAGCAACTAGTTTGCAGGTATACAACTGGTTCAGGATACTTCCACGGGGTTTTTACCTGCAGCCGCTCTCTCTCACGTGGACTCCCCTCCTCGACCAGCAAGGAGCAGCCCTGTGAGCCCGGCTCCGCCGCCCTCTGAAGGCCTCCCGCATGTTTCTCCAGTCGGGCAATCTCTGACGCCTTCTCTTGGAGATGAATGAGAAGCCTCCTTTTCTCCTCTGCATCGACTCCACTGGCTTCACCTAGGAAATAACACAAAAAATGAAGATACAAAAACTGGATGTGAAAAGTAGGCTAGAGGTGTCACGCTGGAATCAGAGTCTATTTTGAGAGACAGACATGTTGCCATTTACCACTTTAAACATACATATTGCACTGTCAAACGAATATCTATAGATCTATATCTATATATCTATATATCTATATATATATATATATATATATATCTATATATCTATATATCTATATATATATATATATATATATATATATATATCTATATATCTATCTATATATCTCGATACATACATACATACATACATACATACATACATACACAAACACAGTACTCAGATGACACATTTTTGACATTTCTATTATAAAACATGACATTCCTATATAATTGTCAGTGAAGGTACTTCTTTCACTTTTTGGAAATATTTTCCATGGCATTCATGGTTTGAGGATAATCCGGGCAAAAATTGTATCAATACAGACACTAAGTATTACTATTAGTCTTCTATTATATATCTAGATCTTCTATTGTACAAATTGCACATGATAATTTACCTTTTTGGTTGTAGAATAATAAGATTAACTATTCAATTCTTTACAGTTTCTTCATTTAAAGAAATTATCCTTTATAGATGGAAAAAAAATGTTGACAAAGTTTTCCTTTGGGAATATAATTAGAAATTTGTAAAACAAATATGTTTAAAATTGCATTAATAGCGTATTGTGACTTGAGTATCGTGATAATATCGTATCGTTGGGCCTCTGGTGATTCCCATCCCTACAAAAAATTCCCTATTTTTGCTCTACCATTACTGGTACCAATCCATGCATACAGTAGTTCTGGTTTATTTGAGAAGGTTTTCAGATCTATGTGATGAAAAGAATGTAATTGATGGTGCTCAAAATTAAGTTATCTAATTTCCAGGTGCATTCTCTGTCACTCTGGATACACTGAACAGTTGGAGGAGAGAAACACGATTGTCTCATCTTTGAATGTGTGCTGGGTCTAACAATACCCACGGCGGCCATGACATCACGCTGTTGGATTACATTGATCTGTGGATCAGTGCTCCAGACCACACACACTACGAGTGAAAGGAGCACAGCTCAGTTTTTCTTTCCCTCCTCCCATCTGCCTTTCAGACACATTGATGGATTCATGGGTGTTCTTACTATTGGGTTTGAGAGCCAGCTGGTCTTGGAGTTCCAACACTTCTCTCTCCAGCACCTCCACAAAGTCTTCTCTGTCTCTCTGAGCCCCTGCTTGGCCCAAACCCAGACATTTATGAGCAGCTTCAGCAGCCTTCTTTATGCCCACCAATTCAGAGGAGTCCAGAGATGTGTCCTGCAGGAGGAAGGAAACAACAGAGAAGTTAGTCCGGGAGATTAGTGAGCACATTGCCCTGAGGTGAGTCACCTAGTCTTGCATATTATTCTGGGATGGGGGAAAAATGTGATCTGGTTTATTGGCATTTCTCGATCACAATTGTCACGGGCGGCGCTAAGCGCCAGACGGAGCCTCTGCAAAAGAGCTTCAGAAAGGAACTCGGGGAAAACCTGTGTACGTTCAAAGGTTGTTCTGACATGTACCCAGCCAACAAGTAAACAAAACAAACACATGGAGAGTGATCCAAGGAAATGAGAGATTGTGTTACCATGGTTTGTGCATCTTGACTGGGTCCAGCGTTGGCCATTTTATCAATGAGGTTCTTAAAGATCTCCAGCCTCCTTTCTGCTCGCTCCTCCAAGATTTCTCTCTCCCTTGCCAAGCGGTCACTGAAAACACACAAATATATACAGTATTATTTTTTTATGTGTTTTCAAAAAAAGAGTGTGTTTTTATTTGTGTTTTTAAAAAAAGTACTCACTTGTAGTCATTCTGCATCTCAGAGAAGAGCTCTGAGAACTCTCTGCTGATTTCCTCTCTGACCCGTGCCTCCATGAGCAGGCTCTCCGCTCGCTCCCTCTTCAGCTGAACCTGCAGCTGTTTCAACAGCACCACCTGCCTCTGAGGAACGGCACATAATAGCAACACACAACAATCAACAGTTTAAAACAATATAAGGATTTGTGTACACACTCGTGAATATGTCAAGTACCTGTTTATTCAAAATAAACTGTTAAATCTTTCTATATACCCCCAGACTCTCCGAATTAACTTTTTAATACCAC
Organism: Percina caprodes; assembly: GCA_013375575.1. Classification (NCBI taxonomy): domain Eukaryota; kingdom Metazoa; phylum Chordata; class Actinopteri; order Perciformes; family Percidae; genus Percina; species Percina caprodes. The sequence goes on from JABXJD010000130.1 coordinate 208,107, forward strand.
TTAGGATGAAATTTAATGGCAACTTTACAGCGGTATGATTTAAAATGTGTGGCTGTTAAGCCATCAAAAAAGGGTTATGTACCAGGTAACATTGCCTGTATTTTTGAAGTATTGTGTTTGTTCTCCAATCACAAAATATGTATTAGATTTAGAGCTTTTATGCTATCAACTAAAATCATAAAATTAAGTCAGTTTAAATAAAAATACAAAATGAGAAAGAGTATTCAATTAAGTTGTAAGTAATTGACTTACTCAGGGTTACAATCTACCCTGCCACACTACCGGCCTGTTACTACTTTACATAAATTATGTTTCCTTATCACTGATGTTTCACCAATGGTCCTGCTGCTAGTTTTTAATATCTACTTATCTTTTTTAAGTCAAGCAATTAAAAGCAACTCCTTTGTTAAAAGCACTTCACGTAGAAATGGTGAAACTGACCTGGTGCGTCTTTTTACCAGTGAGAATTTAATCATCACTTACATCGCTGTCCTCTTCATTGCCCGTCAGATCCATCGTGTCCATCAGGCTGTTTTCTTCCTCATAGTCATCATCCTCATCCTCCTGCACAAAAGATTTTAACATGTTGACAAAATGTATGTATTGATAATCAAACCTCAGCAGTAAGATATTATATCAACTAATAAAGAAAAGCCAAAGCCAGCTCCAACCCACCTGTACATCCTCCAAGCTACTATCCCAGCCAATCAGGGAGCTCCTCCTGCTGCCCCGCAGAGCCTTCCTGTCAGCACTGTTGATGATTGACACATCACTGGCGGACCTCTGGGGCAGGATGGGAGGGGGCCTGGTGGACAGAACCACAACCTGGAAGCAGACAAGAGCAAAAGAAATATATAACAAAATCATTACTGCATTGCATTTCAAGGTTTTGTATTTTTCAACGCCTTTGTCACTTTATGCTACATATTTTGGTGCATTTTTTTGAAGTTTTCCTTGCCTTTTTGGTGAGTTTCCTTCAACATTTTTGGCATTTTTTGTTGCTTTTTTTTTTTAAGGACTTTGCACATTATTTTACCCTTTTATGGAACCAATTGGAGGGGGATAACACATTCAATAAACAGAAACATAACTCTTGCAGTGGATATGAACAGATGCACAATGTTAGCTCACACATAAAATAGCACCCTCGTCAATTAGACTACTGTTGCTAACGTACATTCATAAATCCTACATAACATTGTCCCGTAGCCACAGGACATCAGACTTACTTATTGATACACGCACACAGTAGTGTGCACAAACTTAGTCCAATGAGGAGAGAAAGGAAAGTGTGATAGCGTTCCACGTTAACGCCTTTTCTCTCTCGCTCGAGACTGCATGCTGATACGTTACCAGTCCAGGTAGAGCACAACCCTAGTGTGAGTGTGTGTGTAAGGTCTGCAGCTGAATTAAAAATGAGAGAACACTGAGAGCAAGCACAATAAGAGAGAAAACAAAAGTGTGTATGTACCTTCTGTGCCACAGCGGAGAACCTGAGGACGTTGAGCGTCTCATCGTACATGGAGGCACACTGGTTGATGTTGACGATCATACAGGCTTTACCACGTCCGCAGAAGAAGCCCTGCAGGTAGTGGGTCAGCTTGCTTTCCCTGAAGGGAACATGTTGAAGCAGCCTGAGGGAGGGAACAGCTTAGTTAGCATTGATCTGTGTATACTGTGCATTCTAAGACGTTTTTTGCTGCACTTGAAGGTGAATTTGTGCAGAATTTTCAAAATAATTTTTTAAGAGGTAGAACAACATGTGTATCCACATAGGCAACTTTATCATCCTATTCAAGTTTGGTTTGTATCCACTTGATGATTTAAAGTCCAATATACATTCTCCCTTTAGCTCTGGTTTGGTCTCGGCCAACTCCTCTGCAAGAACATTATCTGTCTCTTCATCTGCTAGATATAGTTAACCAAAACAAGTTTGCTAAAAGGAGGAAAAAAGGCACTAAAGGGTTTCAGAGTTAGGTGTTAACTCTGCGATTTCCATACTATCTAGCAATCCTTTCATATTCCATGATTAAAAAGGAATTGAAGACACAGAAAGAACGACGGACAGGTAATAATCTCACTTGGCCTGCTGATTGTGTCGTAGAGCGTTGATGCATTTTCCCAGGATGAGCAGTGAGGTGTTGATGTTTCCGGCCTCTTTCAGGCGCTCTCCTATATTCTGGGTCTTGGCGCATCTCTCCGAGCCAGCCAGGTCACACAGACACAACCTGATGACATTCATCCACATTAAAGACATCACTCTTATAGTTACACATACAGTTACACACAAAAAACATGTCTATATACGCCATCTAATTCTAAAGCTTCACTCACTCGCTGACTGCGTGGACCCTCGGAGTCCCAATATCTTCAATTCTCAATATGCGAATGGAGAATACACTGTGACTGAAAAATGACAAAAACAAACACATTTCAGCTTTAAACAATGATATTAGGCTCAGTGGTAAATATTAGTATGAGTTTCCCCAGCCTGCCTATGGGCTAGAGTGGCTAGAAATGACAATAGGTGTAAAAAAGAGCCCTGGGTATCCTGCTCTGATGGGCCGATCTGGAATCTTGCCCTTCACTCATGAGGTCATGCTTTTATATAGACCTTAGTGGTCCCCTAATACTGTATCTAAAGTATCTTTTATATAGACCTTAGTGGTCCCCTAATACTGTATCTAAAGTCTCTTTATATAGACCTTAGTGGTCCCCTAATACTGTATCTGAAGTCTCTTTTATATAGACCTGAGTGGTCTTTCCCAAAATTCAGCCTTGGTGCAGAATTAGAACCACTAGAGCCAGTCCCACAATGAGCTTTTCTTAATATGTGCCATTTCTGTATTCAGCCTTGGTGCAGAATTAGAGACCACAAGAGCCAGTCCCACAACTGCTACTTTGCTTGTTTGTGCCATGTTCTGTATCTGGGGCGGGCCATTTTGGGGGAAAGAGAGAAAGAGGTGGTAACCTTTCCTCTCATGACATCATAAGGGGCCAGATTCCAGATCAGCCCATCTGAGCAGGATACCCAGGGCTCGGTTTACACCTATCACCTTCTCTAGCCACTGGGGGGCCATAGGCCGGCTAGGGGAACTCATTTTAATGTTAAAACACCTCATAAAGTGAAATTCTCATGCCATGGGAACTTTAACATCAATAACCAAGATAAGATATAGAACGGATAATATGAACATCCTCTTGCCCATGAAAGAACAACATTATTGAGGTACATTATCTTTAACAATTTATACTACAAAACATACCAACGGTTCCTTTTGTACCAGGTAAAGCTGGTGATCTTGCAATCAATGCTTATTCGACTTTTGCGCTTGTGTTAAGTAGATGTGTGAGTCAAACTTAAAGCTGGTGACTTTCACCCTCACCTCCTGCTGGAGAGCTGGTTGAGTCGGGTGGAGGAGAAGCTCTGGTTCTTCTTTCCCAGCTTCATCACCTTATAAGCCTCTTCTGCACTATTCACCTGGACCCAACGCAGATCTACATACAAATGCACGAAAAAAGAATAGCCAAATTGATCGGAAATGGCCGGATGGAAATGGAATTTTTCTCAAGGTTTTTTTTAAGGTTTTTTTCCTTCATTTTCACACTTTTGGAAACCAAAAAAAAAAAAAAAGAACCAAAACCAAGCGTTAGTTAATTTGAAGTGATTTTTGTTGTGACTATTTGCAAATATCTTTCCCTGCATTATTTTAAATCTGAGTTTCTGCAAGTTTTAATGAGTCAGACTTAAGACCTTTATTGATGATTTTTTATTTACATTAAAAGTGAAGAGAAAGAAATGCAGAGTCACAAAAGTAATTGCAGATTAAATAAATGTATTCAAATATATGTCTATATATGTCTGCCCCCCCGACCGACCCTACAAACCTTTGACAAAGGCGTTGCCCTTGACGTCCTGTGAGAGGCGCAGTGCGGACCTCCTCACGGCCCCGCTGGGTATCACCTCCAGGAGGTCGTGAATGTTCTCATTGTAGATTTCACAGAAAGAAACCCAAACAGAGAACTTGGTGTGCGCCCCCACCCCGAGGCTGATTTTGTCCGCTGCGACAGTCGTGTCCAACATGGAGAAGCCTGAAACGGACACACACGTTAACAATCATTGCTTGTAGGAACAACGCTGAGGTTGACGGTGCGATCTATCAGAATTAGTACCATATTATCACATTGCACCGGTGGGTTCAGTGTCAGATTTGCAGCGACTGCAACGCGAAAAACCAAAAGCAGAAAATAATCAAAGTAAAAGAACAATCTAAATCTTGCCTTCAAGAAGGGTCTTAGTGGTCGAGTTCAGGCTGGCATTGCTCCTGTCGCTCTAAAAGAAAGTAAAGATGAAAAAATTAAAAATGCATCAAAGACATTCTTATATATATATCATGTATTCAAGCGTATTTATTTAGCACTTAGATTTCAGAGTGAGAGTGGATAGACAAGAAAGGTGGGAGAGAGATGGAGGATGACACCCTGGCCGCTGCAAAGGCCTCAGCCTACATGGGGTGCACGCTCTTACTGGGTGAGCCAGAGGTCGCCCTTATTTAGCACTTTTTAAAGCAATGACAAGAGTAATTGCCTGAATGAATCCTCTGTTCAAAGCTCTTTTGCTAGTTTATAAATCACTAAACGGTTTAGGGCCAAAATACATTTCTGATCTGCTAGTACACTATGACCCCCCCAGACCTCTAAGGTCATCTGGGACAGGTCTACTGTCTGTTCCTAGAGTCAGAACCAAACAGGGGGAAGCAGCGTTCAGTTTCTATGCTCCTCAAATCTGGAACAAACTCCCAGAAACCTGCAAATCTGCTGCTACTCTCAGTTCTTTTAAATCAATGCTGAAGACCTTTCTTTTTGATGTTGCCTTTCTTTAAATTATGTTCATTTCTTTAATGTTTAATTTATTTTACTGCACTGTAACTTTTATTCCTGTGTTTTATCTGTTTTTATTTTTTATTTTTAACTGTTTCTTCAGTGTTTTATCTGTTTTTATTTTTTTATTTTTAAACTTTTTTCTGTGTTTTATCTGTTTTTATTTATTATTTTTAAACAGTTTTTTCTGTGTTTTATCTGTTTTTATTTTTAAACTGTTTTTTCTGTGTTTTATCTGTTTTTATTTTTTTATTTTTAAACTGTTTTTTCTGTGTTTTATCTGTTTTTATTTTTAAACTGTTTTTTCTGTGTTTTATCTGTTTTTATTTTTAAACTTTTTTTCTGTGTTTTATCTGTTTTTATTTTTATTTTTTTAACTGTTTTTGTGTAAAGCACTTTGAATTGCCCTGTTGCTGAAATGTGCTCTACAAATAAAGCTGCCTTGCCTTGTGTTGACACTTATGAAGGACTGGCAGTGTTTTTGTTGTCGTCCGCAGCAGCTGTGGACGGATGGCTTACCTCTTTAAGTTGTCTGAATAAGTTTCTCTTGAACGCCACTTCCTCAGCCTGCTGTTTCATGGTGAGCCTTGTGAACTCTTGGCAGCGGTGAGGTTTGATGCTCATGCCAGTGAAAACCTGTTCATCAATACTGGTGAAAATAACATCGAGAGACCTGGGCAGGACACCGGCATCAGCATCTGGACCTGCAGTGACAAAAGCACATCGTTGGATCGTTAAGAGTCAAGGGGCCTCTATCATCATTAAATCTCAAGACAGAAATATAGTGGTGTGAAACAGTGTTTGCCCCCTTCCTCATTTCCTGTTCCTTTGCATGTTTGTCACACTTAAGTGTTTCGGAACATCAAACCAATTTAAACAATAGTCAAGGACAACACAAGTAAACACAAAATGCAATTTGTAAATGAAGCCAAACCATCATGGCCCTGTGTGAAAAGTGATTGCCCCTAAACCTAATAACTGGTTGGGCCACCCTTAGCAGCAACAACTGCTTGCGATTATGTGCAATGAGGCTTTTACAGAAGGAATACTCATCTTTGCAGAATTGTCCTAATTCAGTTACATTAGAGGGTTTTCGAGCATTCATACCACAACATCTCAATAGGATTCAGGTCAGGACTTTGGAAATGGCTTTATAACCCTTTCCAGACTGATAGATCTCAATTACTTTCTTTCTCAATTGTTCCTGAATTTCTTTGGGTCATGATGTGTAGCTTTTATCTTCTGGTGGACCTTACTGTGTCAAGCAATTTAAGTGATGCCTTGATTGTGAACAGGTGTGGCAATAATCAGGCCCTAGAGAAATTGAACTCAGGTACAACCACAGCAAGGGGGCAATGGGCCATGATGGTTTGGATTTTTTCACCTTTAATAATAAACACCTTCATTTACAAATTGCATTTTGTGTTTACTCACTATTGTTTAAATTGGTTTGATGTTCCGACATGCAAAGGAACAGAAACGTATATCTGAAATACCAAAGGGTCATTCCTTCCTCGATAACAGGTGCAAGCATGCATGGTCATCAAAGCAATGATGATGTGGACCCCAGGAAGAGTAGCTGCTATTTTGTTAGCAGCTCATTGGGATCCGAATAAAGGAAGAAACGATGGAAAGGAATGAATGTGTGGGCCGCCTGGAGCAAGTTCGGGCTCATTTTGACACAAACTTTTGTCTTTTAAATAAAAGCCTACAGCTGCACAAGAAGAAAACAATAAAATAAACACTTGATTGCAAGAGTTTTTAGGGGGCTTTATTAAATTGAAAAATTGAATAATTACTGTGCAAGAGTAGAAAAAGAACGTCGCCACTTGCACGTCTGTCGTCATTCTGATTTTTTTTTATTTTTTTTTTAGAAAAGCTATGTACAGGATGTTTCAACTAAGTATAGCACACACAATAACTAACAATCAGTTTCAGCACAGGCTGGGCAGAAATTCCCCAGAAAGTCCCCTTAAAAGTTCATCTACTTCTACCATGTACTCATTAACAAGGTTTCAATCCGGGATTTCATCCGGGACATTGGGCGAGCTAGGTATGTGGTACAAACTATCTGAGCTGAATGAAGCGTTTTCTTAAATCAGTGATTCCCTGAACTGACAATCATGTAACTCCATGTGGATATTACTCATCAGACACAACATAAGATCTGACATACAGGATGTGGTGGCAGACGCTTTCCTGCATCTAATCTAAAAAGCACTTCCTCCCAAGACAGATTACTTAAATAGCACCACATACTAAATGTCTGAGAGAGTTGAACACACCTAAGAACGTGAAGGTCTTCCCAGCGTTGGTGACTCCATAAGTGAAAACCAGAGAGTTTCCCCCTTCAAGAACATCTTTCACCAGATCCTTTACGGTGCCCTGAAAGAGCTCTCTCTGTGTTGTTTCAGGACCATACACCTATTGAAAGGAGGGAATGAGTATGACATTCTGTATTATTACTTAAAAAAAATGATAATGACAACACTCCCATCTTTTATATCAGGATTTCTTAACCTTTCCTGGCCTTTGGCCCTGTTTTCAGGTTCATAAATTAAGGGAGGTAGACCAAAATGCATTCCTACATACATGCATTGCATTCCTACATACATGCATTGCATTCCTACATACATGCATTGCATTCCTACATTGCATTGCATTCCTACATACATACATACATACATACATACATACATACGATATGTGATATGATACAATAAACCACTTTGGTTTTCTTATCTGCCAGGAAACACCGACCTGAGAGAACTGGAAGCGCTGTCCAGTCTGTGGAAGGGATTTGTCAGAGCTAAGCCTCGCTGAGAGGGACAAACATGGAGGCTTCAGCAAAACTGTGTGTGGGGACTCAATGGTAACACAGTCCTGTTAGAAACAAAAGGGAAGAGGGTTCAGAAGAGGGAGACAGAAGACAAAAAAATATCAATCAATCAATCAATCAAGTTTATTTGTATAGCCCTTTACAATAGCCGAAAGGTACCCAAAGTGCTTTACAACAAAGCCATAAAGCAGTACATAACACACACAGAACATACAGATACAAACTAAAAGTGCTGTAGTGGTGGAGCGCTGCAGGACATTAAAAGCCTTCCAGAAATGCATAGAAAGGAGCAGACAGAAGGAGGGCATCTAAGAAACAGTATTGCCCTAGTCGGAATTAAATGCTAATTTAAAAAAGTGGGTCTTAAGCTTCGTTTTAAAAAGACTGAGGTCAGTAGTGGTGCGGATGTCAGGGGGTAGATTGTTCCACAGTCTGGGAGCAGCGACGGCAAAAGAACGATCGCCCCCCCCGCTGTTTAAGTCTTGACCTAGGGACCTCTAACAGAAGCTTGACCTAGGGACCTCTAACAGAAGCTTGACCTAGGGACCTCTAACAGAAGCTTGACCTAGGGACCTCTAACAGAAGCTTGACCTAGGGACCTCTAACAGAAGCTTGACCTAGGGACCTCTAACAGAAGCTTGACCTAGGGACCTCTAACAGAAGCTTGACCTAGGGACCTCTAACAGAAGCTTGACCTAGGGACCTCTAACAGAAGCTTGACCTAGGGACCTCTAACAGAAGCTTGACCTAGGGACCTCTAACAGAAGCTTGACCTAGGGACCTCTAACAGAAGCTTGACCTAGGGACCTCTAACAGAAGCTTGACCTAGGGACCTCTAACAGAAGCTTGACCTAGGGACCTCTAACAGAAGCTTGACCTAGGGACCTCTAACAGAAGCTTGACCTAGGGACCTCTAACAGAAGCTTGACCTAGGGACCTCTAACAGAAGCTTGACCTAGGGACCTCTTGACCTACAACAGAAGCTTGACCTAGGGACCTCTAACAGAAGCTTGACCTAGGGACCTCTAACAGAAGCTTGACCTAGGGACCTTTAACAGAAGCTTGACCTAGGGACCTCTAACAGAAGCTTGACCTAGGGACCTTTAACAGAAGCTTGACCTAGGGACCTTAACAGAAGCTTGACCTAGGGACCTCTAACAGAAGCTTGACCTAGGGACCTCTAACAGAAGCTGACCCGAGGAGCGCAAGGCTCTGCCACAATTGTGAAAAGTTAAAATCTCAGACAAGTAAGAGGGGGCCAAGCCATAAATGGCGTTGAAGACAAACAGCAGGAGTTCAAAATCAATTCTAAAACGGACTGGAAGCCAGTGAAGTGACGACAGCACAGCGGTAATGTGTTCACGTCTGGACGTGCTTGTTAAAAATCGGGCAGCAGCGTTCTGCACAAGTTGGAGACGAGAGATTGATGACTGACTGAGGCCAACGTAAAGGGCACTGCAGTAGTCCAGTCTTGAACTGATGAAAGCATGGATTGCCTTCTCGAGATCCTGCCGACTGAGAAAAGACTTTACTTTGGCCAAAAGCCGGAGCTGAAAAAAGCTTGAGCTGACAACAGAGCTAATCTGTTTGTCAAATTTAAGCCCATTATCAAATGTTACCCCGAGATTTTTGACATGAGATTTAAAAAGGGGGGCCAGAGTGCCAGAGTTTGTGGTGAGAACATTTGACATAGATGGAGAACCAAACAAAATGCATTCAGTTTTGCTGTTGTTTAAGTGTAAAAAGTTCAGTGACAGCCACTGCTTTATATCTGTAATGCAGTCTAGTAGCTTAGTAAGTGCAGTGTTTTCAATAGTTAAGTAGTTCTCTCTTTCTGAATTATACCATTAACATTTATTTAAGTGGTCTGCAGCATCATCAACTAAGTTATCAGTTACTGACTTTTGACAGCAGAACATTTGTACTGTAAAGCAAGGACTGTTTTGAAGTGTCATTAAAGTGATTCGGAGTAATTTCACCCTAGGGTATTTGCACCATGACCTGTGAGCCAGAAGCTCAAGGTCATAAACTGAGTTTGGACAAGAAAAAAACAAAACAGCTTCCACTATTTTATTTTGTATTTATTTTTTTACCTGTGACTCTCCACTATCGCTCTCTGCTGAGCTGAAGGGTCGGATGCGGAGGTAGACCTGAAGGTGTTCTTTCTCCTCCATGCTGGAAAGCTGCCCAACACACAAGGGTTTCATTAAAAACAGCAAGAGGTCAAGTTAAAGACTACACTGGGCTACACGCCCTACACTTAAATCTTAGGTTGACATTTATTCCAGAAGTCTATCTAAAAACAATAGTCCGGTAGCCAAATGAACATTCCTGTGTAATTCCTCCTGTTTATACAAGATATTAACAAATCCCTTGCTAATGCACTTTTAAATGTAAGGTATAGGGGGACAAAATCATATGGTTGATGCGTTTTCCTGTAACTTTTGTAATTTTACATACAGTATGTCTTAAAAAAATTGAAATTAACATTGATATCGCAATGGTCTTAATTGATATCGCAATATCACATTTTGTCAATATCATGGAACCTTAGTATACAGATCCCATATCATTAATCGCAAATTAATTGTTGGTATCGTTGTGGATTAGCATCCGTTCCAGGTTACCTGTGGGTCTGGTAGGGTACTGAACTCTGATGAGAGATCCCTCTTCAAATCGCAGACCACTACCTGTTCCTGTACGTCGGCATTGTGGTTCAGGCATGATTCCATCATCCTGCAACAAATAAACAAGGATAAAAGAATGAAAAAGCACTGTTATTCTTTGGTTTGTGGAAGACTTAGGTACACGTATTTGGCGGCGGTTTTATGGGTAACTCCCTGAAAATAACGTTGTTTTCCATTTTTAAAAATTCTATTTCCCCTATACATTTTGTGTCTCTTTGGGGGTTTTGCGTCCCTTTCTGGTGTTTTGTCTCTGGTCGTTTTTGTTTTCTTTGGTCATTTGACGTCTTTGTATTCAGTTTGCATCCCTTTCTGGTAGTTCTGAGTCTCACTTTCACATCAATTTGGACCGTTATCATCACCCTATCTGTGTCTAGACGTTGGAAAAGCTAGAGCGGATCATTTAAAAACACTCAAAAAGCTTAAAGACAACAAATTGCTTACGAGGTCTAGATAACTACAATGATTAGATGTGAGAAAAGCTTCTTAACTGATAATATATGGTAAAAGTATGTTATAAACCAAAGGTTTTGTTATTTTTATACAGTTTCTTCTCTCTATACTGTATTTTTTATACCTTTTTTGTAAGCTGCTGTTGGAAATTTCAATTTCCTTGTTGTCTCAACACTTTTGTTGAGGCTTTTTTAACCTTTCTTACATTTTTGTCTCATTGCTCAACACTTTTGACGCTTTTTTCAGATGTTTGTCACTTTTGACGTTTTCAACACTATGTAACACTAAGTTATTAACTTTAGTTTTACAGTTATTTTTTGGATTTATGTTCAATAAACCTAATTTATAGGAAATTATAGCAACTAAAAGTCTTAGCTAGACTTCTTTTAATTAACCCTCATGTTGTCCTATATCAATGTTCTTTTTAATTCCCCAAAATAACATGATTGATTCCACACAACGCTCTTTGGCAAGTACAAATCTCTACTTTCATTAATTTTGGGGTGTTTTATTCAATTTTATAGCATTTGAAACAATTTAAGTGGTTTTGAAATAGTGTAAAAGTTAACATATTCCAGTCTGTGATTATTCCTAATTCCTGTTTTTCTAACTCAAAGATATTCATTCAGCTTAACAATTCAGCAACATAAACCTTACAGGGAAATCCCTGAAAAGTAACCCAAGACAGCACCAACAAGCCAAACAGTAGCCACACTTTTCCCTAACATTACACCAAAGATTTCACTGAACATGGTGAAACTTTAGCTAGCTAATTTGATTTAACTTCAGCTACTTAACGTCAACAACAGTTAACGCTCATACGAAAGTGTCGACTATATAAGCCCAGCATTGCTATTAGTGGTGCTTCGTTGACGTTATATGTGTCAGCCAAAATATAAATATTTAAAACGTTTATTTACAAAAGTTAAGTCGCTTCAAATGGTCACTAAATGGCGTTTAACTAGCTAGCAAACAAGCTAACTGGTTAGCTAGCTAGCTAGAAATGTTCAGCTGACGCGCACCTGTCAACGGATACTAGCTAGCTAGTAACGTTAACTTGGTTCAAAATGTCGGTTTCCTTGTATAAAAAGAACAAAAGGATGACAGTCGAACTGGGATATTAGTCCACAAAACACTTACCTGGCAGTTATGTTTGGGACATTAGATACTCAGACAGAATAATATTCTTTTGTGTGATAGTTAACTAACGTTAAACACAACAACACACCCGCCGTCTCAGTTTGAAACGGACCTATCGGATTCGAGCAGAAACTGCGCATGCGTACTTCTGTGTTTTTCTTTACAGGCTTCAAACAATGTCAGTGCATGCTGCCACCTACTGTACCGGAGTGTGTAACACACAGCCAGGTTGTCCTCATGTTGTCCTCATGTCGTCCTCATGTCGTCCTCATGTCGTCCTCATGTCGTCCTCATGTCGTCTTCATGTCGTTGTCCTCATGTCGTCCTCATGTTGCCCTCATGTTGTCCTCATGTCGTCCTCATGTCGTCCTCATGTCGTCTTCATGCTGCCCTCATGTTGTCTTCATGTTGTCCTCATGTTGCCCTCATGTTGTCCTCATGTTGCCCTCATGTTGTCCTCATGTTGCCCTCATGTTGTCCTTCATGTTGTCCTCATGTTGCCCTCATGTTGTCCTCATGTTACCCTCATGTTGCCCTCATGTTGTCCTCATGTTGTCCCCATGTTGCCCTCATGTTGTCCTCATGTCGTCCTCATGTCGTCCTCATGTCGTCTTCATGCTGTCCTCATGTTGTCCTCATGTTGTCTTCATGTCGTCCTCATGTTGCCCTCATGTTGTCCTCATGTTGTCCTCATGTTGCCCTCATGTTGTCCTCATGTTGCCCTCATGTTGTCTTCATGTTGTCCTCATGTTGCCCTCATGTTGTCCTCATGTTACCCTCATGTTGCCCTCATGTTGTCCTCATGTTGTCCTCATGTTGCCCTCATGTTGTCCTCATGTTGTCCTCATGTTGCCCTCATGTTGTCCTCATGTTGCCCTCATGTTGTCTTCATGTTGTCCTCATGTTGCCCTCATGTTGTCCTCATGTTACCCTCATGTTGCCCTCATGTTGTCCTCATGTTGTCCCCATGTTGCCCTCATGTTGTCCTCATGTTGTCCCCATGTTGCCCTCATGTTGTCCTCATGTTGTCCTCATGTTGCCCTCATGTTGTCCTCATGTTGCCCTCATGTTGTCTTCATGTTGTCCTCATGTCGTCCTCATGTTGTCCTCATGGTGTCCTCATGTTGTCCTATATCAATGATCTTTTTAATTCCCCAAAATAACATGATTGATTCCACACAACGCTCTTTGCCAAGTACAAATCTCTACTTTCATTAATTTTGGGGCGTCTTATTCAATTTTATAGCATTTGAAACCAAATTGAAGTGTTTTTGAAATAGTATTGAGAGTAAAAGTTGACATATTCCAGTCTGTGATTATCATCAACATCCACTCCTGTAATTGTAGTCTCAATAATTCCTAATTTCTGCTTTTCTAACTCAAACATTAGAACTTTTTTATTGACATTAAAAATGTAAAACTGAAGTTAATAGTGTTGAAAACGTCAAAAAAGGTACAAACATTGAAAAAAAAGCATCAAAAGTGATGAAAACTGGGACAAAAACGTAAGAAAAGTTAAAAACATTGATAAAAAGCCTCAACAAAGGTGTTGATTTTAATGAGAAGTCAACACAAGGGTTAAACAACCATATACAGTCTAATGTAAGCACCCAACCCTAATGCATAACAACATCACTTTATATAGAAGTTATCTTAGGGATATTTTATACTCATTTAAATATTTAAATAAAAACCTTTTAACCTGTACTTGTTTTCCCCATCTCTAATAGTCATCTGATGCTGTCTTTTTCATCCCTTTCTGCATTCAATGTTTTTAATGGTTGGAAATCATCATCATCATCATCATCATCATCACAAACCCTTCACCACACCTAGAGATTGGCGTGGTGTTATTTCACTTAGCTTAATAGCTGGTGAGAGATAGCACTGAGAGATGATTTTCTTTATCAGGATGCATAGTATCCTGATCCATGAAATAACTGGCCTTTAATAATTTATTTAATCTTAATTAATTTAATTTAATCTATGTATTGGTGTTACCATGACCGTGACCCAGGTGGGGACTGATGGCCTCTAGGCAAGGAGTGTCTGTTCAATGTCTATTAAATATCTGTAACTCGGTTTCCTGAGTGAATCAACTTACTTCTGTCTGCAACATCAATAAAAACACAGCAAATAGGACAGGAACAGTTCAGAAGAGAATCAAAATATCCATTTTAATTATCAAAAGACTTTTGATAGTTAAAAAATATGTAGTGACGTAGAAAGCTGTGCAGATGTTGAACAGCTCACCCGGAGACTGAAATTAATTTTCTTTCCACAGCCCAGGTACTAGACTGCTTTGATTGGGTGGGCAGTAAGAGATGTTGGTTGGGCACCGACGACTAGTGTTAATTTATTGAATGAGCTGGGGGGGGGGCACATTAAGTGGGGGGTCCATAGGTACACCCCTAGTAAATTTTGAGTGTCAAACACTTAATTTCCTGCATTTCTGGTGGAAAACGTCTTTATTTATGTGAACTAAAGTACAGGTGACAATTCAAAGTATCAAAATATAATGTAGCTTCATATAAGACTCGCGTCCACACTGCTCCGGCATTACGGAGCCCCTAAGCAACCCACTTCTGACTGTAACATCGATAAAACACAGCAACTAGGACAGGAACAGTTCAGAAGAGAGTCCCATGAGCCTTTGCACTGCTTCAGCGCAGAACAGTCAACATAGGGTAACATCCTGCCGAACGTTACAGCGTGCTGTATACACACTTGTTCAGCTGCTCGCTAACACAAATATTTAATCATGTTGTTGTTGTGCCTTTCTAACCCCTGACAGGTAGTTAAACCTGTAACAATCTATTTCACCAGAGGGCATTGACAAATACTTAAAGTGGAGGAGCTGTCCTTTCTTTCTCTTTCATGTTGTCCCTCTTTTCTTTAACAGTCAGTCAGTCAGTCAGTCGGTTGGACATCAGCTGGTGAAGAAGCCAGTCAGCATCCATCATGGCTGTTAACATCCCAGGAGTGATAGCAATGGTGGTTTTCTACCTGCTGGTCCTCGGGACCGGCATCTGGGCCTCTTTCAAGTCCAGAAGGGAACGGAAGAAAAGTGCAGCCAGTGGAACGGAGATGGCCCTGCTGGGAAACCGGAGCATTGGCTTGGTGGTGGGGATCTTCACCATGACAGGTGAGGAGATCACAGCTGACACAGGACGGGGAAGCACTTTATAATAACCAGCATTGGTAAATTGATAGTTAATTCATCTTTAGTTAATTGTCATTTAACTGTTAGCAAACAGTCATTCAAAAAAAAATATATTTAATATGTATACAATGAACTATCTTCCTCTGTATTACACTCCATCCTGCAGCTACGTTCGTCGGAGGGGGCTTCATCGTTGGCACAGCTGAGATGGTGTACACACCTTCTATGGGACTAACCTGGGTTATAGTGATGCTCATGGCATACAGCTCGTCTTTTATTATTGGTAAGAGCTTGAAATTACATTTGAAAGGATGCTGTATGTATATGTACTCAAACAAGGTGAAGTGAGGGAGTGTTTTTACAGTTTAAAGGAAGTCGTGTGTCTTGTAAAGACAAGAACATTGTTATTGCTGCACATCCTGACCCACAAAAATGATTCCATGTATCCCTGATAATAATAAGAATACCAAGTTTAGGTGTCAACTGTTGTGTCTTTAAATGTAGAAACTGTATTTATAATGCAAAGCAGGAGACCCAAATAATGTGAAATTGATGTCGACACACAAGTAAATGGAACTCCAACATTTCACAATTGTGTGCCTGCTACTTGGTGGACATCCCAATGCTGATATCACAGTGATGTTAGAAACTATTCCCTCGTTCTTGAGTTATTGTTATCACCAGAGAGAAAGGTCTCTGCCCAACGCGTTGATGTGGTTTGTGGTGTCAAATATATGCGACACAGAGCAGAGGAGTCTGCCTTCTTTCAGAAATGTCTTGTCTTAGTTTCTATGGTAGCCTATTGGCCAGTTGGTTGGCACTCCCCGGCGCTTGGAGGCTCACAGTGCTAAATGTTCAAGTCCGGTTGATTCTGTTGTTATAAATATGCATGCATAGTGCTTTAATGCTTTTAATATCAGAGGGAGCCTGTATTAATTCTGTATTGTACATTTCATTGTTTGCTAGCTAGCTGGAAACCACTTAGTTAGCCTGTAGCTATATTCCTTAAAAAAAAATTTCATTGTTTGCTAGCTAGCTTGAAACCACTTAGTTAGCCTGTAGCTATATTCCTTAACAAAACTAAACACTGTTTGATAGCTAGCTAAATCAAGCAGCTTAATGTTACTTATAATTAGGCAGAGAAACTCCAAGCACATACAGGGAGCAGATCAGACAGGGAGCACATACAGGAAGCAGATCAGACAGGGAGCACATACAGGGAGCAGATCAGACAGGGAGCAGATCAGACAGGGAGCAGATCAGACAGGGAGCACATACAGGGAGCAGATCAGACAGGGAGTACATACAGGGAGCAGATCAGACAGGGAGTACATACAGGGAGCAGATCAGACAGGGAGTACATACAGGGAGCAGATCAGACAGGGAGCACATACAGGAAGCAGATCAGACAGGGAGCACATACAGGGAGCAGATCAGACAGGGAGCAGATCAGACGGGGAGCAGATCAGACAGGGAGCACATACAGGGAGCAGATCAGACAGGGAGCACATACAGGGAGCAGATCAGACAGGGAGCACATACAGGGAGCAGATCAGACAGGGAGCACATACAGGGAGCAGATCAGAAAGGGAGCACATACAGGGAGCAGATCAGACAGGGAGCACATACAGGGAGCCGATCAGACAGGGAGCACATACAGGGAGCAGATCAGACAGGGAGCAGATCAGACAGGGAGTACATACAGGGAGCAGAACCAGACAGGGAGCAGAGCCAGACAGGGAGAACATACAGGGAGCAGATCAGACAGGGAGTACATACAGGGAGCAGATCAGACAGGGAGTACATACAGGGAGCAGATCAGACAGGGAGCACATACAGGGAGCAGATCAGACAGGGAGCACATACAGGGAGCAGATCAGACAGGGAGAACATACAAAAATGCTGGACCCCACATCTTTAAAGGGCTGTTTGAGGGTTAAGACTTGGTTTTAGGATTGAGGTTAGAATTACGTTATGGTTTGGGTGAGGGTAAGGGTCAAGGTTAGGCATTTAGTTGTGATGGTTAAGGTTAGGGTAAGAGGCTAGGGAATGCATTATTTCAATGACAGGTCCCCACAAAGATTGTGTGTCTGTGTGTGTGTGTGTGTGTGTGTGTGTGTGTGTGTGTCTATCTTTGTGAGGACCAATACAGTCTGTCTGGATGTCGCCTAAAGTCATTTCTGTTTTATAAACTTGGATATGGTGGAAAGAAATAAATTATGGTATTTTACACATTACATGTTTTTCTTGTTTTGGTATTTCCCTTTCCTTCATTACTATTTTTTCTAATTGTGGTTCTGTCCTCTTATAAATAAAGTTGGCCTGGTGTTTGCAAAGCCAATGAGAGAAAGAAGGTGTGTGACGATGCTGGACCCTTTCCATGCCAAGTATGGAAAAGTTCTAACAGCTGGACTCTGCTTGATTGCACTTTCTATTGATGTGCTCTGCGTGCCTTTAATACTCCTTGCTTTAGGTATGTTAAACACATAAGCACTCTTATTATATTGTAGCTATATGTATATGTATATATGCTATATGTTGGTTTTTAATTCCTTTATCTGTTAACAACTAACTTTGTGTTAGGTAAAATACAGTAAATGTATACTTGGATATAAATTCAGACCCACACTGTGTAGATATGACTTACTTCAATGAGTGTAACTATGTATTATACATATAAAGACTGGTTATAAAATGTCACTGATACAATATGTCTGACAGGAGGAACCATGAGTGTGATCTTGGATTTGTCCTTCCCTTTGTGCATTTGGATCTCTGCTGCCGTCGCCATTACCTACACACTGCTGGGAGGTCTCTACTCTGTGGCCTACACAGATATTATACAACTTGTGCTCCTATTCTTCAGCTTGGTGAGTTTTATATACTTTTAGGTTTCATAGTGTTAAGAAAACACTCCAAAGGTCGTATTGTATATAAAAGTGTATGTGTGTTTAAATCCAGTTCTATTTGTCTCTGCAGTGGATCTGTGTTCCCTTTGTTTTGATGAACCCTTACTCCTTGGACATTAGGAAGACACTGATGAACAACACCTTGCATGCTCCCTGGATTGGTGCACCAGGGCTGAAAAAGTCTGGGATAATGATTGATGATTTCTTATTCTTTGTAAGGAAGTAATAAATAATACAGCTGATATATGAAATGGAATGCAATTTGCTCCAGTCTTGTTGGATATCTTTAGAAAGAGGATAACATCCATATGTTAATAGTTTGTTTTTCATTTTTAACTTAAGAATCAGACAGGTTGTAAGCCAAGGTTAATATCTAAAACAATATGTCTGTGAATGTCCAGGTTGCAACACAAGTGTTTAATTTCACCAACTCACTGTTTTACTTTTCAGGCACTAGGGAGTGTGGGATACCAGGGCTGCCACCAGAGGACTTTATCGGCGTCTTCAACATCCACAGCCAAGATCACTTGCTTTGCTGCTGCTGTCATCTTCCCTGTGTTTGGGATACCTTCTGTACTGCTTGGGGCAGTCGCTGCATCCACAGGTATTAATATATTCCACATACAGGGGCAAGCTGTGAAAAGTAATGTCTTAATAGTATCAAATCGTAACAAAAGTTATCTCGAGACACTTTACAGACCGCAGTTCAGTCCTTAGTATATAGAGAAGGCTCATCTTAGAATCCCTCAAACAAGGATAGACTTAGACTTAGACTTCTCTTTATTAATCTTTTGGATGTGAGTAATGTGACTGTTTTTCAGTGTTTCCTTCTTGTGTGTCCATGCCTCAGACTGGAACCTGACTTCCTATGGTTCTCCTTCTCCATATGAACGAGGGGAATCAGCTCTAGTTCTGCCCCTGACCCTGCAGCATCTCGCCCCGTCCTTCATCTCCATCATCGGTACCGGATGTGTGGCTGCCGCCGCCATGTCATCGGCTGACTCTGCTTTGCTTTCTGCAGCTTCGGTCTTCACCTCCAACATATACAAGACCATTCTGAGGCCTCAGGTGAAAAATTCATTTGTTCTCCACCTCCTGAGCCCCAAAATAAAGGGAATGGCATACAGGAGAGTATAAATGGAATAATTTGGCATGAAGGAGAAAGATAGGAGAGCTAAAGAAGCAGTGAGAGAGTTATTTAAAGCAAGATATTTAAAGCAAGACACTCAATTATCTGCTGTTAACCTGTTTTTCTTCCTCTCTACTTTCTTCTGCAGGCTTCAGACAGAGAGACTGTGTGGGTGATCCGTGCTTCTGTCTTGGTAGTGGGCTTAGTTTCCACATCACTGACCAACCTGGAAAACAGCCTCTTAATGTTCTGGTTCATTAGTGCTGAAGTGGCCTACGTCATAATCTTCCCTCAACTAGTCTGTGTCCTCTTCTTCAACGTCTCCAACGGTTACGGGGCTGTGATGGGCTTCCTGGTGGGAACTGTGTTAAGACTGCTCAGTGGAGTCCCATCACTAGGGTTAGCTCCAGTCATTCACTTCCCAGGATGCACTCTTGAGGACGGTGTTTATGTCCAGTACTCTCCGGTTAAAACCATCTCCATGCTGTCTGCTGTTGCTGCCATCTTGTACTTCTCCTACCTTGCGTCTGTGCTCTTCAACAGAGGCCTTCTTCCTGAGAAGTGGGATGTGTTCAAAGTGAAAGTCCAGCACTCACCACAACCATTGACACATGTTGCAACAGAACAAACTCAGATTTTGTAAGGGAAGTTGTAAGTGTTCTTGCGTGTTGCAGCATCAGTTCTTTTGAAGCATAATATAAACTAGTAAATACCATAGACTGTAAAAGAAAAACTGGACGACACGTCTCCACTCCCTCCAACTGTACCAAAGCTAAGCCACAATAAAATGCTGTTATCGGGCACAATAACAATTTTGTGGAAACCCAAACTTTGTTGACCAATAAGGTCACTCTATACAGGCAGAGCCACATGTCTTTACTATCTCATCCATCCAAGGTAAGTATGAGCACAAGGAAACACGGCTAACACTAGAGGACAACTAGACCACTTAGCCAAGCTACCACATGGAAGAGGTGATCAGCCCTGGTCTCAGTATTGCTGGGTTGAATCATGGAGATTAGCTGTAGCTGGCTTACAGGGAGGTGTGTTCAGGTGCATTCTGGGCTTACAAGGAGGTGTGTTCAGGTGCATTCTGGGCGTGCTGGTCTTACAGGGAGGTGTGTGCAGGTGCATTCTGGGCGTATTGCTATCTTGAGGCAGCAGGAAGTGATTGCACCATTGACCAACAAAAACCTCTAAAGTCAATAGCACATCATTTCATTGTTATTTTAACAGTGCATTAGTAAAATGTGCCTTGGCTTATGCACAACAAGCGCACACTATGCTTGTTACACACACACACATACACAAACACAAAAATATTATTTATTATTATTATTATTATATTTTTTCCCACCGTAAAACTAGCAAAAGTGGATTTGACCACACACTTAAAGGAGAATTCCGGTTGATTCCAACACGTAGCTCTGTTGTTTCTAAATGTGTAGTGATGTCAGTAGCGAGAGAAAGGAAACCAATCGGTGCTGACTACACCGAGTTATCCTCCTGCTAGCGTTAGCACCCAACAGGCTGAAACAGGGCAAGTTATAAATGTGTTTTTAGCCTCTAAATATGTTCAAAATGTCATTAAAAGTGCCGATTCATGTGCAGTGATTCCTTCTGAGGGAACACAGTGAATCTGACTGCTGGAGATGTGACAGAAATGCATGAAAGTTGTGTTGATTCAGTTGTGTTTTTGGAAGGATACACTTGTATGCATTTTTTACTTTTACAGTATAAGGTGACAAAAAATACTTGTTGGTGCACATGCAGACAGGGAGTGGAGCTCTGTTCTCAACAGCTTGCAGATCCTGCTCTTCTGGGTCTCACTCTGCACATCAGTGCTCCCTCTTTCAATAAAAAAGAAGCTTCAATTCAATTCTGTTTTATTCAATCAATCCATAAATACAAGGCAAAATGCACATACATCGTCAACGATAATATATTAAGAACTATTTTATCATCATATACACTTATCAAACATCCTCTGAAATATCTCTGTAGGTTGCTGTGGCAACTGTGAAATGCGTGAAGTGATTTTAAGTTGGGGTTGCTGGCGTGAATATTTAGCACACTTGCTCAGCTGTAAGTGTCCCTTTAAAGCAGTCGGGGTTCAAAAAGGTTGATTTTGATGCTGAACCCCAACGTCAATAAAGAAAGTGTAAGCGTCATCACCCGCTCCAAATCCTGGGACCTCACTCCTGTCCTAAAACAACTCCACTGGCTCCCCATCTCCCACCAGATCACCTACAAAATCCTGGTCCTCACCTACAAAGACCTCCACCATCTGGCCCCCTCATACCTCACTGACCTCCTCTCCCCCTACCAACCCTCACAGTCCCTCAGGTCCGGTCTCCTCTGCACCCACAAGTCCAACTTCCGCAGTTTTGGGGACAGAGCCTTCTCCAGGGCAGCTCCCCAGGCTCTGGAACTCCCTCCCCCAAGAGATCCGCACCTCTGAGTCCCTCCCCATCTTCCAGTCCCGCCTCAAGACCCATCTCTTCACCTCTGCCTATCCATAGCCCCACACCCCCCTCCCTTCTCATCTGTGCCTGAATCTTGTGCATTGTTTTATTATCTTTCTGGCCTGTAAAGCGGCTTTGAGTTCATTAAAAGCGTTATATATATTCAATTAATTATTATTATTATTATTATTATTATTATTAGTGGAGAAATTCTTCACATCCTGATCCAAAACTCATCTGAATGTTTTAAGTATCACACATCATCTAGTAAGAAGAGGCTCAATTCCTACATTTTCACACCAACCTGGAGTCATTTTATTTAAGCCAGTGGCCATCGAGGCTCTGTGCCAAATTTGGTGTGAATCAGCCATTTTCTTTCTTTTTTTTTAAGATTAGGCCTTTATTTCTATAGGACAGCTTAGACTTGAAGGGGGATGACATGCAGCAAACGGCCGCAGGTCGCAGTCGAACCTGTGGTCGCTGTGTCATGGGATAAAACTCCATATATGGGCGTGTGCTCTACCAGGTGAGCTAACCTGGGGCCCCTGTTTTCATTTTTTATAATAATTGGCTAAATATGCAAAACCAACTGCACGAAATATTGCATGTACACACGATGGACCCTCACAACAAAAACTTATCACAAGAATTTTGATAGTTAAAAAACATGTAGTGACGTAGAAAGCCGTGCAGATGTTGAACAGCTCACCCGGAGACTGAAGCCAGAGGACATTCAGAAACCGGATCAGAGGACATTTGGAAGCCGGATCTCACTCAAAACACCATGGATAGTTTTTTTTCCAAGTGTGTATGCGTGTAGAAGCACCAGAGACACAAAATAACCCCCCAAATCCCAGAAAAAAGGATTTTTTTCATAATATGGGCACTTTAAGGGTCTGGCACTGAGTGATGAAAATGGCCCAACTTGAGGGGCGGCAACAACCGTGCATTTGAAAATGTCACTGCACGCAATTGGATAACACTACGACCAATCAAAAAAATACACGAAGTGATGTATCCAGAGCCCCGTACGCTTAGCTACCAGCGGAGCTAACTGGTAGATTGGACTCTTGCCCTATCCGGTCCCCAAAACAGCAAAAAACGTCCTTCTTGAAAAGGATTTAAGCGCTGTTTTCTGTTCATCTGTAGATAAAAAGTCAAGTCTGTGATTGGTGCAGCTCGGCTACAAGGGCATAGTTAATGAGTGACTTTCAAAATGTGCTCTCTCAAGAACTCTGGACTTCTACGGTACGAGGATCCCGTCAGTACCCCCAACGTGCTGGGAGGGGCGAGAGCCCGTTCATCGCTGCTTGCAGCTTTGATTAATGTATTTTGGCACTGGAGTCAATCCAATGGGACTGTGAAGACAGTGTGCCAGTTGTTTTTGTTAGTTAGAACAAAGTTAGTTAATTAATATTATATGATATATGATATATATAACATGATAATTGGTTCAAACCTGACCATAAAATAACCAAACCAACCACAGAATAACTCAAGAGTCCCCCAGCTCAGATATTAACTGTATAGTATTGAAATAAATCAATCAAACCCAATAAATCGGTTGCTGACAGTAAGTCAATAATCAATAAATACATCTCACCGTGTTATCGCTGACTTCAAACTCAGCTTAAAGTTACAGTTAAAAAAAACAAAAAAACAAGAGAACGTCTTCATGCAGTCGGCCGAGACATTGTCCAGCAAAGTTTGGCAACTCAATGAATCTATCGGTGCTATTATTATATTATTAACAACATCCTGATTAGAGTTCACAGCGTTAATTAAATTCCTCCTTCAAGTAACTGCATGTGAAAAAGTTACCTTGCCAAAAGCCAGGATGGTTCAAATCCCTGAACCAGGTAATGACTGTTAGTTAAGATATCTTCCAGCACCCAAACGCTCCAGCTGAGCCAACTTTAGATTATTTTCACGAGGGGGTCGATACCTGTCAGTCAACATGCGAGACGGTTTGAATGTGACGTGAACCCTCGGCACAGCCCGGCTGGATAAAACAGCTATTTAAAGACAGACTCGTGTGCTTCATGAGCCGCAGTATGGCCCTGACTAGCATGGGCTAAAGCCAGTAAGTCATGTGTTGCTGATATCACGTTGAAGTCCTGCTTTTACTGGAATGTTGTGTCACTGGTTGGCTTTGTCCTTGCTGCTGAAGTTACACAGGAGGCTCTTGGCGCCGTTCTGCCACGCGTACAACGTCTCCAGTGGAGTTTTTCCGTCCTGCACAGGAGGAAAAAAATGCATAAGAGTGCAAAGTGTTAAGGTAAGGCAGCTTTATTTGGAGAGCACATTTCAGCAACAGGGCAATTCAACGTGCTTTACACAAAATCAGTTAAAAAAAACAGATAAAAAAATAAAAAAACGATAAAACACATGAATAAACAGTTAAAAATAAAAACATTAAGACACATAAAACTAAGGAAAGGAAGGAAAAACTTAATAGCAGCTTCACATCTGGATGCATGAAGACTCAAGACACTTTGATGTCTAAAGGCCAATTTATGCTTCTGTGTTAAAGCATTTATTTTTACTTTATTAACCTTTATTTTACCAGGAATAATCCCATTGAGATTCAGAATCTCATATAAATCTCTCATAAATCCCGCTTAAGGGGCGCCTGGGTAGCTCGCCTGGTTGTACGGGGGCTCCTTTGTTGCATGTCATCCCCCTCCCCACTGTCCTGTCAATATACAGTATGTATGTATGTGTATGTGTCAATCATTGTGTATATATATATATATACACAATGATTGACCTAGTATTGTCTAAACCAGTGTTGTGGAAGACCTAGGTGCACAGATTTGGCGGGGTGATTAAGGGGTCTTTCCTCAAGAAAATGTCATGTTTTTAAATGAAAGAAATGTGCAATCTGACATGTACTTGGACCATTATTATGATCATATGTGTGTCTAAAACGTTGGAAAAGCCAAAGCAGACAATAAATAAATAACATTCAAAAAGCTTAAAGACCAAATTTGCTAACGAAGCCCAAATACAATCATTTGATCTGAAAAAAAGCAACGCATTCTCACTCCTATCTCGTAACATACGGACAGGTGGACAGGTGCCTTAATCGTTGTTATTGACGCTAAATGTCTCATACAAATGTCATATAACATGCGCTTGGTTGGGATTATTGGCGTCCCTTTTGACGCTGTTAGGTTAAGGGGAAGGTCGTGGGCGGGGCTTACGGCTCCGTGACATACGTGGGATACAAACCCCTCTCTCCTGGGTGAAAGTCCTGTGTTTTTTTTTATTTTTATAGATTTTTTGGGGGCTTTTTCTCTTTATTCACAGTGACGGTGGATAGACAGGAAAGGTGAGAGAGAGATGGGGTAGGGGGCTGCAGGTCGGACTCACACCTGGGCCGCTGCAAAGGCCTCAGCCTACATGGGGCTCACTGGGTGAGCTTGAGGTCAATTCCAGTACTCAAAGTGCAAATCAAAACTGTTAAACTGAAGCATTTCCACTTCAGATTCACCCGTGTAGATAAGTAAGGTACAGCAGTAGTGGTTACCCCGAGAGGCTGGATGTTGGCTCCCAGGATGTGTTGGTTGCTCGGTACTTACACAGTTCTTTGTGTTGAGGCTGGCCCCGTACATCATCAACAGCTTGATCATCTTGAATCTGTTTATTCTCACGGCATCGTGCATGGGCGTGTCTCCGTCCTTCAGTCAGGGAACAAAACAGATATTCAGCATCGGTAATCGTTACTTAATCTGAACGAGGACAACTTTAATTGACCAACTTGTGTTACTTTCACCATATAATCAACCTATCTCAGCGAGCGTGACAGGGATCAGGGCAAATGTCTTTGCAATTTGCAAATACATTAGTAATTTTAGCTGGGAATTCAGAAAGAAATCCCTTAAAGTTTGCATATTATCCTTTGAGTGTTAGCACAATAAGTAGTGATGGCCAAAGGAAGCTTTGTGAACCGGTGACTTTATTGTCTGAGCCACTAGATGGCGCTCTCTGTTCAACAACGGGTTGAGAACACTGGATTGCAACGCCTCAGGTCTTTCTCTTAAAACCAAGAGCGCCATCTAGTGGCTCAGAAAATAAAGACACTGCTTAACGAAGCTTCATTTGGCCGTTGCTAGCAATAAGCGCTATATAAATAAAATACATTATTAAAAGATAGCCATTAGAATATAATAACACTCCAATACAATACAATACAATGACTTGATTTTTATTATATCACAAATGATTGTGTGCTAACCCTTGTGTTGTCCTCCCGGGTCAAAAACAGACAAAATATTGACATTTTTGTTCCTTTTTCAGACGTTTTTTTAGTTTCCACTACCACCACCTTACTAGTTTTACTCTACTTTTTGGAATTCATCGTCAATAACCCTCATTTATATAGAATTATACCTAATATTTGAGTTAAAAAAGCAGAAATTATGAATTATTTTGACTAATAGTTAAGATAAGAGGAATGAAAGAGATCAGTTGTATTTGCAAAGAGCGTTGGAAGGAATCCAATCCTTTTTTTGTGGTAATTTTGGTTAAAAAGAAACTCATAATTCAGATATAGACATTTTTTAAAAAGGGGTTCAATTTGACCCGAGGACAACAGGAGGGTTAAATTGTCAAAGATTCCTCTCTAAGCGGAGATAAAACCTAATGTGTATTTGATGTGGCTTCTTTTATGATTTAACATGAGTAAATAAAACGTGTGTAGCACCACGTCATGCTCCCCTGCAGCAGTGTGTGTTGTTGGATAAGCTTCATGTCCGGCTGCAGGGGCTTTAATGCAGCTGTAAGGAGGCCGGTGATCCGTGCGTGTGTCAAGTCTGACGCCTTACTCTGTCTTTGGCGTTGACGTCGGCTCCGCAGTGGATGAGATGCTCGGCACAATCGCAGTGTCCGGTCCGCACAGCAACATGGAGAGGAGTGCTCTGCAACTGCACGAGGAGACGAGAAGGCGTCAGTTAGCTAAATGCATGAAAAACATCAGAAAATGTCACTAACAGTACAGTGTGTGTGTGTGTGCGTGCGTGTGTGTGATAATGCATTTGGATCGCCCCGTTGTGGCTGGCTGTATTATGGGTCATGTCAGCTGATGGGACACGGGCCAAAAATCCAAGTACACCTCAACTAAATGCTATTTGCGGTAGTTGATGATGTCTTTTCCAGTGTTTCTGATTAGTTTGATTTGGACTTGGGATTGGTCGGGATTGGTTTATGGGCGGGTCTTGGATACCACGGCTCTGGCTCCAAATAAACAAGGTGGCGGAGCCCGTATCCGAGATATTTTGTCTTCACTTCTCGTACAGAGGGAGGAAGTGGAGACACGTCGGCCATCTTTGTATGCACTCTGTGGTACCAACCTTGTCTCGGTAGGAGAACTTGGCTCCCTGGTCGAGGAGGAGCTGTAGCGCTGGCAGGCTGCCTCCTCTGCAGGCCCAGTGGACCGCTGTGGCCTCCAGCTGCAACCCAGACACACACACACACACACACACACACACACACACACACACACCACACTGTTAGACTGATGTGTGTATGTTTAACCCTTGTGTTGTCTTCCCGTAAACACTTTAGTTGACGCTTTTTAACAATGTTTTTAACTTTGTCTCAGGTTTTTGTCCCTTTTTTCAACACTTTTTTCAATGTTTGCCACTTTTTTTGACGTTTAACACTACGTAACACTAACTTATTAACTTTAGTTTTACAGTTATTTTTGGAATTTATGGTCAATAAACCTCATTTATAGGAAATTATACCTAATGTTTGAGTTAGAAAAGCAGAAATTAGGAATTATTGAGACTAAAATTAAAGGAATGGATGTTGATGATAATCACAGACTGGAATATGTCAACTTTTACTCTCAATACTATTTCAAAAACACTTCAATTTGGTTTCAAATGCTATAAAATTGAATAAGACCCCAAAATTAATGAAAGTAGAGATTTGTACTTGGCAAAGAGCGTTGTGTGGAATCAATCATGTTATTTTGGGGAATTAAAAAGAACATTGATATAGGAAAACGGGTCAATTTGACCCGAGGACAACATGAGGGTTAAGTGTGTATATGAGAGATTTGAGATGAGCGTTTTAGATCCCTCACCTTGTCTTTCTTCTCGATGGCGGCGCCGGCCTCCAGGAGTCTTTTCATCACCTCCACGTGTCCTTTGAACGAGGCTTTGTGCAGCGCTGTTCTCTGGAACTGGAACATTTCAGAGGAAACAAACACTTCCTTTACTGAAACTGCAAAACATTGAGTTTAATTCAAAGTAGATTTATTGTCATTATGTTGAAGGGGTGATTTCTGCATCCTGTCTGACGCTGACGGCGACTGGAGACATGACCGTGGGACACTTACGTGGTCGGCTGCGTTGGGGTTCCCTCCATCACTCAGGTACTTCTCCACCACCGGCAGCTTGTTCTCCATGGCTGCTGTCAGCAACAGCTGCTCATCCACAGTCTCTGGCTGGAAGGTAAAATAAAGACAAAATACGTGCAGGTAAATACTACAATACTACAGTTAGTAGTCGTTCTGAAATATATGGTTTGGCCGAGTTTTTGTGGATTTCTTTAACCTTCATGTTGTCCTCATGTTGTCCTCATGTTGTCCTATATCAATGATCTTTTTAATTCCCCAAAATAACATGATTGATTCCACACAACGCTCTTTGCCAAGTACAAATCTCTACTTTCATTAATTTTGGGGCGTCTTATTCAATTTTATAGCATTTGAAACTAAATTGAAGTGTTTTTGAAATAGTATTGAGAGTAAAAGTTGACATATTCCAGTCTGTGATTATCATCAACATCCATTCCTTTAATTTTAGTCTCAATAATTCCTAATTTCTGCTTTTCTAACTCAAACATTAGGTATAATTTCCTATAAATGAGATTTATTGACCATAATTTCCAAAATAACTGTAAAACTAAAGTTAACAAGTTAAAATAAAAGTGCCAAACATTGAAAAAAAGCGTCAAAAGTGTCGACAAAAGGGACAAAAAAAACGTAAGAAAAAGTTAAAAACATCGATAAAAGGGTTGATTTTCAATTTTGACGGGAAGACAACACGAGGGTCAAACACCTGACGTCATCCGCAGAGTTACAAGATAATATAAATATAATATAAAAATCATTTGTGGTTTAAAAATGTCAGAAAATAATAATAATATAATATGAATGTTCCTCTTTCAGCGAAGGATGTGTTTGCTGAGTCTGGTGAGGGAGACGTCGGCCATTAAAACCGCAAAATGAAGAATATGTAATCTCACCACGGGCTCAGGCTCGGGCTGTTTCCTATGGACCGGAGCCTTCCTCTCCCTCCTCCTCTTCCTCAGCTGCAGGATGTTGAACAGGTCGTCCACCGTCTCCAACTTCAGCCGGCCGCTTTTATCCGTCTGACAGGACAGAAAGAAAGAAACTTGGTTCAAAAAGCAGCTTCTGCTCTTCTACTTCTTCTGAATAACAACCCTAACCCTGGACATTTTGGTTTTGGAGTCAAAATATAAAATAAAAAACCTTTTATCGAAGGTAAGGTCGTCTTTTTCGACTTTTTTGCGGCTTTCCCTCCGATGATTTTCTCACTTTTGTCTCAATTTTCTAACGTTTGTCGACTTTTTCTGAGCCTTTTGAAATTCTAGTGGGTTTTTCCAACATTTTTAAAGCTTTGTTTTGTCACTTTTTTGACATTTTGTTACTTCTTTCGACATCTTGTCACATTTTAGTCACTTTTATTGACATGTTTCTCTCATTTTTGCACTTTTTAAAGTTCTTTTACCAATTGTTTTTTCTCCAAATGTTATAAAATTGACAAAAAAAAAAACAATTCAATGAAATCAGTGAACTGATTATTAATTTAACTTGTGAGGAGCGTTGTTGGGAACCATCCACGTTACTTTTTTGGAGAATTTGTTTGAAAGAAACCCAAATTTCTGATATAGAAACGTTTTGGAAAGGGGTCAAATCAGACCCAAAGTCACCAGGAGGGTTAAAAGCTAAAGAAGAAGTTATCCTACAAAGGTACTTTAACATAAAAAGTAAAAAATTTACACAACTTCCAATGGTCATGTCAGTGAACCGTTATGAGGTTTGTAGTTTAATGAACAAGATGTGTAACACTTCCCAAATGTCTCCAGGTGGCGGCATGGACCAACAAACAGACTCACTTTCAACTACTTACCAGTGGGGACTGTTACTAAGTACAATAAAGAAGTACTGCACTTGTGTACAATTTGAAGTATTTTACTTTGAGAATTTTCATTTCATGCAATTTTATACCCCTACTCTTCCTCGTTCCTTCCACTATACGTCAGGTAAAATATGAACTTTTTATGCTAAACCAGTGATTCCCAACCAGGGGTACATGCACCCCATGGGGTACTTCTGCTGTTGCCAGCGGGTGTACTTGGTAAAATGGTGTAGGGGGGGCTTTTTCTTAATATTGGTGACAGTGGATAGACAGAAATGGGGGCTGGTTTCCAACATGTGATCTGTGTAACACCCAAAACATATATTTTTATGTTATTATATTATACTTCATTAATCCCACAAGGGGAAACTACACTTTACATGCACTAATGGAGAGATGTCAGGATGGGGGGGGGCTGCCCATGGAAAGGCGCCCTGAGCAGTTGTGGGTTCGGTGCCTTGGTCAAGAGCACCTTGGCAGTGCCCAGGAGGTGAACTGGCACCTCTCCAGCTACCAGTCCACCACGATACTTTGGTCCGTACGGGGACTTGAAACAACGACCCTCCGGTTCCCACCCCAACTCCCTACGAAGCTACTGCCCCCCCCACCCCCCCCCAAAAAAAAGCTAATGTGAAAGGGAGACGTTTATCATTGCCTCGAGGGTTTTCCAGACTACTGGGAGCGGATGGATCCAGACAGGTAGATGGATTCGGATGCCAGCGACCGGACTTTTGATGGAAGAAGGATGCATTTTATTAGGGAAGTTTGGGGTCCCCTACTGGAGCCTCTTGCCCCCGCGACCTGATACCGGATAAGAGGATGAAGATGGATGGATGGAGGATGCATTTTTCAAGTCTCAAAGCAGTGAATTATAAAAGCACTAATACATGATATATTAATAAAGTAGCACAAAATGAATTAACACCAAGCTGAGTCATACAAATATAGTCATTTGAATGTAGATTTTGCCCCCCTGAATCCACTTTTGCTAGTTTGACGGCAGAAAAACGTGTCCGTACGCCGGGTGCATGGCTCTAAAGGGTTGTACTCTGTGTCTTTATTCATCATAAGTGTGTTCTGGGCGTGAAATGCAATCAACCAATCAGAGGTCATCTCCCACATTGGCTCATTGCTATCATGACCGAGGGTTTGCTGAGCAGGAAGGAGAGAAGAAACTGATCTGCTCGTGCGTGAAGTGAAAGCTAGCAGATTGTATCACAATGCTATTTCACCTTGTAATATTTTGAATTTTTTTAATTTTGCATGTGTGTGTGCTGCTGCGCTTCCCTGTGTGTGTGTGTGTGTGTGTGTGTGTGTGTGTGTGGTATAGTGTGCACGTGCTGTGCATGAGCCTAGGAGCATTTCACTCATGTTGTTAAAATAACAATGAAATGCTGCATTATTGACTTTAGAGGTTTTTGTGTGTTCTCACATTGAGAGCTGCCACGCTGACTTCCTCGTGCTCGCTGCCGCTGTCGCTCTCCTCTGGCAGAGCTCCGCCCACCAGCTCCCTGTCGGACCTGCGCTCATCCGGCTTCTCCTGATCCACGCCCGCCTCGTACACGCCAACTTGGAAGTCGGCTGCCTCTTTGCCATCGGACCTCTTACCAGACACCTGAGGGAGAGAAGAGACGGGCGTGGTGAGGACCCTCTAAGCCTGATTCATTACACCGGGACACGGGAGACATGCAGTACATGAAACCAGGGATGTTGGACTGGGAACAGGGAGTACCCAGGGTCCCCTTTGTGAAAGGGGCCCAAAAAGATGGTAGAATGAATATCTGTGGATGGGAAAATGCCTTTCTACGGGGCCCAGGATGTGGTGCTACGCCCCTGCACACAACCCAGTGGTCGAGGAAGTATTCAGATCCTTTACTTAAGTAAAAGTACTAACACAACACTGTAAGAAATACTTGTTACTTTGTAAATGTTACTTATGTAAAAGTCTGTAAGTGTAATCTGGAAAATGTACTTGAAGTATTAAAAGTAAAAGTACTCAATGCAGTAAAACCTTCCCATTGTAGAAAGAGTAAAGGATCCAACCAGCTGTGTGT